>CABFOU010245972.1:0-11733 GCA_900660325.1 Opsanus beta
GCAAATGGTTTGGTCATTGTACTTTCGTTTGGTACCGACACATATTGCATGCAGTATGTCACTGTGTCTGTGCTTTGGAACCCGTTTTCCAACGCGCCTCGGTGTTCAGCTGAACTTGGCGTAAAATATACGCCAACTCAAAACCTGACGTGGGATTTGTGCGCAGGGTACGCCGACGTCGATATTGATAAATGCCAAACCTGCGGTGCCTTTTTGCGTACGCCTCATTTACGCACGGATTTTGTTCTGCGCACTGTTGATAAATGAGGGCCAATGAAATTAGATGATTGTAAATAACTTTAAACTAAATTATTTTTACATGGTCCTATCAGTAGTTCAATAAGAAATATTAAAAAAAAAAAGTTTCATATGTTATCCCTAAGTGCACTATTTGTGTTAACAGAATGTATTGTATGACACCTGTCAAACATTTATTCTCACTGACATGAATCAGATGCAAAGCAGAACAAATCAACAAGATGCTCCATTGTGTGTGTGTAATGTATGTATTTGTATACACATGGGAGTTTTTGGTGAATGAATGGCAGGTGCCAATTATTAGCTCTTGGAAAGCAGCTCTGGGAACAGGGTTGTGAAGTGGCTGAGACTGAAGAATGAACAGTTTAAAAGTGTGAATTTGTGTCAAAATAAATTCACACTCACCTCTTCAGGGGATAATTTCTGACATTACATCCAACAGGCAAGCAGAAGCTGGCAAGGCTGTACAAGGGATAACAGTTTTAGGGCCAGAAGGATGAGGAAGGAGCTGGCAAAGCCTGAGCGGTCGGGACATTTCCCTCGGTACAGTAGCAGGGAGTTAGGGTAAAGAAAACATCCAAGGTACTAGAAGTAGGTGGAATTGGGAGGTCAACCTGGGCAATCAAGACAGGTATTATGGAACTGATCTCATCTCCAATTAATTGAAATGAAAATGTGCTGGATGGCCACAGCTAAAATAAGTGAATAGCCTGTTTGCGATATCACCTCAATGAATGTTTTGGGAGCTTTTTGCATTTACATGTGTGCTTTCCGCTGAGGGCAGCAGTGCATATCAGTACTGGATGAGGCAGAAGCCAGTTTTCAACCTGCCTAGCCTAGCAGAGCATAGCATCATATTTCTCCCAGTATTATAATTTATTTTAAGAGGAAACCTGTGTGCTTCCAGCATGCTGAAGTCATCTTTGTTTCTTGATGTTTACTATAAATATTGAGGTTCTTTGCTATTTTGTTGTGGTTCGAGCCCATCATGCTGTAGAGCTTGTAGCTGAGTTAATAAGGAGCTGGCCTGCCAATATGTAGACCTGGCTTTGAATCCTGCTCATGCTACCTGTCTGTGTCCTTAATAATTTATGCTCCTGATGGTCAGTAGACTCTATGTGCAACGGTTGGTATTAATTAGAGTAACGGCCCTTGGACAAGACAATCTACATTGTCTCAGCCCACCCAGCTGTAAATGGGTACCAGCCTCGGCTGGGGAAGTAACCTGCGTTGGACTGGCGACCCATCCAGGGGTAGTCGTAGACTCTCATCTGCTTGACTCTATGGCATCTGGAGATAAGCACGAACACCAATGGGCCTCAGGGCCTACACAGGACAACATTTAGCAAGTACGTACTATTGAGAATTGGTAGGGCTACACAGCAGCTTGTTAAAAAGCCCCAGCAATGTTGATTGCCTATAAAGCTTTTCTGTACTTCAACCAGAGGCCACACAAATGTGTAGCAACACAAAATTAAATATAACATGTTTCAAAACTTAGAACCCCTCAGCAGATGCGAAGTATAACAGGAATGAAAAGTGGCCTGTTTTCCCAGAAAAAAAACAAAAAACAGTTTAAGACCAACAATCTTCAATAGGCTTCTTCTCAGCCCCAAAAAGTGTCTCTGACATTATAATGAACATGTCAAAGTTTATTCAGGTGACATTGTGCTTGTGTAGTTACTGACCGAGTTGTCATATTTTCCCAAGAATAGGTGAAAATCACCAATCTTCACTGGGTTTCTCGCCCATCCAAATATGCATAGCTGACAGCAAAATCATTGTCTTGATCACATGATATTGGGCTAAGTTGTTACTGACTTATTTGCTCAGAAAAACTAGATCAATGTGACAAATCTTCAATAGGCCCCTGATCCGTCTTAAAATGCATTACTCAGTGTGTTTGTGTCATCACATGGGCAGATCGACACACAGACAGGAGGACAGGCAGCAAGATGATGTCAGTACCTTTTCAGCTGTCAGCCAACTAGCCAAGGGATAAAAACCCACCTTAACCCAAAATATATGATGGTTGGTGTAACTTGTTACCCCCCAGTCAAAATATACAAGGAAGGATATTTGGGCAAATGCCATAGACAGGAAGGCTGAGCTAGGGTGTTCTGTGACATAGTTAGGTATTGCCTCAGACTCTGGGACTTTTGAGGGAATCCTCAAAGCAAGCAGTGAATTAGCAGACATGGACATGGACTCAACAACCACATTAAGAACAGAATCTGGAGAAGCTGCCTCTGACTCAACAGTTGCAGACTTACGTAAGCTACTCTCACACAGAAGACGTGTGTGCCTGTGGCGTGTTAGTGGCAACCACTGGCATGCTAAACGCGCTGCGCACATGGCGGCACTCGCCGCCGATACCTGCGACTGCTGGTGTGTGAGTGGCTTGTGACGGCTGAGCAAGTGTCGCCTGCAATATACTGCAGACAACAAAAGATTTTCATTTGTTTTTTGATTTGTTGCATATTCCCAAATACCACTGTTTGACTCTTTCTGTTTATGCACTCTGAACTCCTCTCCAGTCTTCCTCTAAGAGATGGCAAACCTCTAAGAGAGATTGATAGTTGAAAATATGAGCTCAGCAGTGGACACTGATTATGGCACACAAGCCCCTCTGAGAAGGGTGGCAGTTAATCGGCATTGAACCGTTAATCATAGCCACCCAAGATTTTCATTACTGAAAGGAATTAACATCAGCAGCTAGAAGACTGCAGCCATGACAGGCTAGGAGAGTGTAAAAACTTAGTTTCACTCACAGATAATTTAATGCATATTAGTCCCATATGCCTGCAATTACTGAGTAACATATACTTTAGCAATTTGCTGACATAGACATGCACAGTATGCAAATACACATTTGTGCAAGTGAAATTTTTACAGGTCAAATGTACACTTCTCCAGCTGTTAGTTTGATGATTACAATTGAAGCAAAATGTTTGTATAGATTTACAGAAGTATAAGCAACACATGAACAGTTATGACAAAACTGGAGTTTGCAAATTATACTTACATATCGAGTTCTTCCTGCTTAATGTGATGTGCTGTGGTCAGCTATGATAGAATAAAAAATGTATAATTTGAAAATCCGAGCCAACATGACACTCTCATTACACAAGTAAACAAATTACACATTGTTTAGTGTCGAAAAATTGTGCAATTTATATTTGCTCTTCTCTGTTTTAGCTCCAACTGAATCCCCACTGAGGCCGAGTCTGGGTGAGTCTGCATTTCTTGTCATGCTATTATTTCTTTTCATTGTAATATGTTCTTCACGCAATTATAGCCTGAAAAGGTCATAAATCTTGCACATTGTGTCTAACTGTGAGCGTATGTGTGGGCCTGTAGTTGAGCTTCATGGTAAGCATGCTGTGCTACGTGACAACTTTGATTCCAATCTCCAAGGAGAGCTTGACCCCAGCATCTGGTAGGTGAAAAAAGGTCACGACTCATCTGGTAATTTTATAAGCATTCACCATTTAAAATGATTTGTAATCCTTCCTACCGATGCCCTCCTGTGTTCTGCCAGGTCTGAGTGCAGGAACTGTGAGCTGGGAGAGCAGTGTGGGGTACTGGTGCACGGAAGAGCAGTTACCTTCTGTGAGCCCTTTGGAGAGCGAGAGCTGGTAACTGTCACGTCTGACCACACTTCAACCGCTCTACATTTTACAGCCCATTGACCAAACAGCCGAAGCAGCCACAGGGTGGCCACAACCACAACTAAATTTACAGCAAAGAAACTGTAACCGTAGTTGACTGTCATGTTTAAACACCCGTATCCCTATAGGTAGAAATACAGCACTGATACTCCAGTAACAAATTCAAGATTTATGATTTCAGAAACACGTGGTCAGCATACATCAACAAAATAAAATGGATTTGTTTCTGCAGCTGTTCAACAGTTAACACTATCATTTTAATTTCTATAATATTACCATCATAGGTACTGGCATTTAGCTTAGAGGAATAAAAACCCGGGCTACCAATATGTAGATCTGGATTTGATTTCTGATCACGCTGCCTGTATGTGTCCTTGGACAAGTCACTTCTGCTTTGTACCAGTCCACCCTCCTTTAAATGGGTACTGGTCTTGGATGGAAAGTTACCTGCATCACAATGGCATTGCCTCTGATGGAAATTGTACACTTTCATTATGCAGAATCCAGGGATAAGCACCAGCATCAATGGCAAGGGCCGAAACAGGACTTAGCTGACTTCTTACCATCAAAAATTGTTCATCTCATTGGCCAGTATATTTTTTTTTTCTGCAGTCAAAACAAGTAATTTATGGTACCCTAATAAACAAGAAGCTTATGAATTGAAAGCTAGGATTCCTAATTATCATTATCTCACAGGTGAGGACTGCCTTGCGTATATGCTTTAAACATCATCTGATGGTGGCTGTTATAGAGCAATAAGCAGGTTTGCCAAACATAATTTGTGACAAAGAATGCAACAGCACCTGTTTTTATGGTTCATACTTTCTTTTAGTCTTGATTACCTAGTACCTCTTTTCTAACTCTGCCCTCTAAAAAGGGCCATTGAATTCCAGAATCTGACCATTGGCTGATGGCTTGACTGATTAGATGAGAGATTCGAAATTATCATCATGACCAAAATTTTGAATAAGCAGGAGGAGTGAGGTATTTTAAGCATTGATAAAGTGAGACTCCATCACCATGTATCATACAATTTAAAACTAAAACAACTTTAAAGCTTTTTCCATGCAACAACAGGTTCACCATTTCTGCAGCACACTCTGATGATCACAATTGAAAGGTATGTGTATCACCAGTCTGTTGTGTCCGACTCCTGTGGACAAGGATTTACAGACTGGGATTGAGTCTAACTTCCTTTCACAATTTAGACTTGTTCCCAGTAAATGAGACCTACTCTACAAGAGACACAACAGACTGATAACACACTAGAGCTTTTTGATTGAGGCCATCAGAGGGCACTGCAGTCTGCAGGAAATGGTGACAGTTACAGTAACTGTAAGAATGTGAGTTATTTTTGTTTTAAATTATATAGTATTTGATGATGACTTCTTGCATTTTCTGCAGCCAAAATAATCTCCACCAAGTCTGCCATAGTTGTGTAACAACTAAGTCACAATGATGATGTAAGAGCTCTCAGCCAATCAGCACACAATGATCAGGTTAAGAAATCCATGTGGATCCAAATCCAGTCTTTTCAGAGTGCACAGTTAGAGGGACGGGCTGAATGATCAAAACTAGTTAGAACTGTGGTCCAAAATGTTATTGTGAGTCATTGAATTAAGTTGTCAGTGTGCTGAAGGTTTCAAAACAGGAACTTGAATTTTGCCCTACATGTAAGAAACAGACTAAATGAAGTTGAGTAAGCAGGTTTAAAAAAATGGACTGATGGAAGGATGCTCTCTAATCTGGCACTGAAAGTTGTCTGTGATACTGTGGCCAATGAATTGAATGCAAAAAAAAAAAAAAAATGCTTAGAAATGGAGACACACACACATACACTTTGCTGTTTATCAAAGTTGAACTTCCCCGCTCTCTGTCCTTATAAAGTTGATTCCTCTGTATTTATTTTGCTGTTGGAGATGAAAGCGAGTCAGCGGCACAGAAGTGTTTAATATCTCATGAGTCTATTTACCCCTCTGATAAGCATTTGCTTTGTCTGTGTCTCATCCAAATGTTTGATGCCGCTGCCTGGCAGCTCTTCTGTCAAGTGTTACAAGCATGCACATCCAGAATCACAAAAACATTTACGCAGCGATGTGAAGACACACATTCATACACAGACATTCTGTCTTCCTTGTCATAAACACACATAATCGTATACAGTCTGTTTACTGGATGGTCCAACTGATAATTGGAACGGGCAAACCACACTCAAGAACCAAGTTGTATCCCAACTCCTTTCTCAAAAAATGATCTGATTTTTTGTTGATGAAAAAATGGGTGGAAAAAAAACAACCTGTATGTTATTTAGTGTGTTTGAAAATAGAAATTAGGGATTAAAATACGTGTGTGGAAATTGAGGTTCTCCATTTTGCATTGTGCTGTGGGTTGGACATTGGCTGTGATTATATTCAAATACACCTTACAGTGCAGTGAGACACAGAGTAGCCAACCCACCTCTCTCTCAGAGTATATATTGAGCATACCACACAATCTGACCTTAAAACTGAAGAAATGACTTTCCTGACTGATGAAATGCCTTGAAGACTAACAAGAAATCCAGTTGCTGAACTTTTAGATATTGCTGAATGTCTGACAAAATTGCAGTGGATCACTTTGTTTGTTTGTTTTTGTTGATGTTGGTTTTTTTTTATTCTCTCCCAAGGAGCCAAACCAGTTTCACTGTTTGTGTACAAGTTATGCAAATTTTTCAGATGCTTTTGTCTGCAATAAAATCAGTATACTAGTGCAAAGACATGTTTTCCAACAGTATTTTTTGTTGTTTTTTGGGGGGGTTTTTTAATAATGATTTTGGCTCAGTAAAATTAAGAATTGAGAAAAAAAAATAGTGGTTACAACAACAATTATTTGTATTTATGAACATCAGAACAGATGAAAATAATTTGAAAATCAGATAAGGGACTGTTTTTATTGTGCAGTTAGCAACAAGGCTTTATAAATCATATGCAAGCAAAAGGCCTACTTTACATGTGTCTGCCTGAACCAGCCCAGACATGTCCCACTGAGCCAGCATTCCTATTTTAACTAATGTTTGGAAAAATTACTGTGTTAAAAGGCCCTGCAACAGACTGACATCCTGTCTAGGGTGAACCCTGCCTCACGCCATATGACTGCTGGGATAGGCTGCAGCCCCCCATGACCCTCAGTTAGAGTAAGCGGGTATAGAAAATGGATGGATGGATAACATTAAAAGATACAAAGATAGCCCATAGTAGGAGGTTCACTGGTCCTCACCTGTAATTATCAGAGTCCAAGATTTCAAAGCCGTGCTAATCGCACAGAAAATCACACTCTGAATATTTCCCTTGAGTCATCTATTTTTTGTTTAATTGTGTGTCCGTGCATTAAACTGATGTCTGTCTGTGTGCCTCAGACAACCATACCTCTGAACACCAGCACAGCCTCTGTCTTGCAGTTTGCCTTGGGTGAGTACTAACACTCCACAAATAAGACCTCCAAACAACCACTTTAGTGCCACATTTTGTCAAGTTTTATTGCAGAGTGTGTGCATCAGTCTTTATATGCAGTGTTTGGTCAGACAACCAAAAGGCCATGCTAAGGTTTTAAATGTGCTGTATTTTAATGTCCATTACATACATCCACGAGGCAGCACAACTTGGAGAAAATGAGAATGCACACATCAGCCTCACCCCCATCTATTTCTCTCTTTTTATCTCTCCCCCCTTTCTCTTACTGTGGTTGTGCACGCTTTTGTTAATATGAGTTTGCATTAATGTTGTGTATGGAGCGCTTCAGTAGAGCAGCGCGACAAAATGGTGTCAGGTTAATGTGGTGTTGTATTCATTCAGGATGGAGCAGCGTGGCGGGATGTTGTGCACACTGTCGCAGAGCAGTGGTGGACCAGGAGGGGAGCTGGAAGGGGACTTAGCACGCTTCCTCCATTAGCGACCTTTGACATCAGCAGCTCTCACAGCACCCAGACAAAATGTCATTTTAAGAATACGACTGCAGTCACACGTGATTCTAATCACACTAAACTTAACACATGCAGGAAAATACAAGCACATACACAGAGGTGATTACTTCTAGCAATAGATGGACAGATAGTGACTTTGGTCCTACATTGGCACATTTCCTCTCCTCTCTCCTTGCTCACCACCCACGGCTCCTCTCAGCCCCGTTAAGCTGCTGATTATTTACTTCCACAATGGCACCATTTAGACTTAATTTTCCACATGCTGGCTTAGGGAGGGATCATTCACAAACCATGCCTGGCTCAAGGCACTCAGAGGATCACCACCCGTGTAATAAATCTACAGTGAAAACAAAAGGAAATGAGCTGTACTTTAGCCAGTAACTTGTGACTGTTTGATGCTGTTGTGTTTGTATTCCACAGGCTCAGGCTCCTGCCGCTTCAGTTACTCAGACCCAAGCATCATTGTGTCATACAGCCTTAGCGGGGTATCCAACACTTCAGATGACTGGATCATACTGGAGAAGATCAGGTCTTTTCTTTTTTAATGAATCTCGCAGTTCATTCATCCGATAGCAACACACATCTTATTGTAGCAACAGGGGCATTGCTTTGAGAAGGGTCTGGCTGCAGAATGTAGAGAAAGTGGCACCCAACTTTTACCCACAAACACATAAGCTATACTCACAATAATATTAATCGTACCCTTTACCCAAACCCTAATGTTAACTGTAACACTGTACTTTGCCTCCATTGACTTGACAAAGGCATTCAACAGCATGCCACGTCCACTTCTGTGGACGATCCTGAGCAAAACGGGCTGTCCGGAGAAATTCTTCAAGATCCTGAAGCTTCTCCAAGAACATGTCCACCACAGTATTGGTAAATGGCACAGAATGTGAAGCCTTCAATGCTCAATCAGGAGTAAAGCATAGTTGTGTCATCACCCCTATGCTTTTCCTCATCTTTGTGGCAACAATCCTCCACCTGATCAAGGACAAGGTGCCACCATTAATTGACACTGTTGGAACAGATGGAAAGCTCTTCAACCTGAGCACACCGAGAGCCAAGAAGAAAATCACCACCACTTTGCTTCTGGACTTCCCGTATGCTGATGACGTGTCATCCTTTCCGGAAGAAGGTCTTCAGAAAATCCTTGAAACTTCTGATGATGCCTCCACCAAGCTTGGTCTTCACATCAGCCTGAAGAAGACACAGATCCTGTACCATCTTCCACCCAACATGGTTAATCCAAAGCTTCCTGCAGTGAAACTGCATGGACAGGTCCTGGAGACTTTCCAGAGCTGGGCAGCCATGTGTCAGACGCCAACATTGATGATGAGATCCACCAATTCAAGTGTGCAGGAACTGCCTTAGGCCGGCTATGCACTTGTGTTTTCAACAACAGAGTCCTTTGACATGAGACGTAACTCCTTGCAACAAAGCCATCATCACGCCAACCTTGCTGTATGGATCAGAGACCTGGACCACCTACCTCCACCACCTGAAGACCCTCAAGTGATTCCACCAACATTGCCTGAAGAGTATCCTCCGCATCAGGTCCGAAGACTACCATACCAACAGCCGCCTCCTGGCTGAAGCTGAGCTCCAGAACATACAGTGTGTCATCATCAAGAACCAGCTTCGTTGGGTGGGTCACGTAATTTGGATGGATGGCAACTGACTTCCCAAGCACATCTTCTACTCCCAGCTGAATGAAGGAAAACTGTTGAGAGGAGGGCAGAAGAAACACTACAAGGAACTCCTGAAGCACAGCCTCAAGAGCTGCTCCATGAACTGGAAGACCTGGGAAGATTATGTGAGGGAATGAGCCAGGTGGTGAGCAGTGATCCACACAGGAGTGGAAGTCTTCATAAAAATGCATATGAACAGAGGAGGAGAAAGAGGTTAGAGAGAAAGATCCTGACCAGCAGAAGCTTCCCTCAACAACCACATACAGCATCTGTAAGCCAGAATGTGCGTCAAGACTGGGTCTGTTCAATCATCTACGCGTCCACAATCCTGTCTGGGAATTGACTGAGAGACCGTCTTCCTGGCCACCGAGGGATTTCCATGAATAATGACATAACCCAAATAATTGCTGAAACCAAAAAACACCTTTGATCTGTCTCAGAGTGCAGTGCACTTGGAGGTCATGTGTTTCCAGACTAAAGTGGAGCCCCACTTTCTTCACTATCTAGATTCAGAACAATATGCTGTACCATCTGCACCACTGTCCTAAAACAGTACACTTTCTTCACAAAAATGCTTAAAACCTGTGCTGTTTTATTTTTGTTGTTTAAGTTCAAGATAAGTAAAGTTAAGGGTCCCATCTCACTGGGCTACGATAGCCTGCGAACGGCAATTGCGAGGGAAATCGCTTGATTTTGCGCAACATTTGCTGGGTGGAGCTCTTCCCTCTCTTCAATTGCAGGGCATTGCCAGCATCACACCTGGATTTTGAATTTTTCAAAGTTGGCAAGGCGACAAGGCTCCTCCCAGTATGCTCCCAGAGCCGTCACTGGTGTTGTGTGTCCCTCTAAATGTACTCGCTGCGACTCCTAACATGAGACATTCATGAGAGGACTGTGGGATGGGTGGTGGTGGGGAGGGCTGGGCCACACACACGAGCTGCAGGGAGCACGCCACAACAGCGGAGATGATCGGAGATGAACAGCTGCTGCTGCCAGCCTGGCCACAGTTGCAGTGGACATCAGGACTTCTGGACTTATGCATTTAATTTTTTTTTTTTTAGGCACACAGTTCCGCAGCAGTGGAGCACAGCACTGTGTCGCTTTTAATCTTTTTTATCTGGCGCGCACTCTGCCCCCTGTTCTCTCTGAGGATGTGCGGTAGTAATTCTTCGATGTGATCATTATGAGGAACGCACAAACGGAGAAAATATGACGACATGCTTCCATTAAACAACACACACTGCTCATATCCAGCTCTCCCACAGCGCACATATGTGTGTTTAGACTGGGAAAATCTTTCTGCTAAATGCCATGCGGTGGAAATGTGACGTTATATGTCCATCAGAGCCAAAACGCAGGAGGATGTATCTGTGCCAAATCCACCATGGATCTGCTGTGGACACCCCAAGTGAAAAAAAAAACAAGGGAACAGCCGTAGAGCCTTAGAATGTTATTGCAGAATAAATCAAATGAAATCCGAGGAGGCACACCCCTGAAGCATAGCTGGACATCACTGCAACACAGAGAAAAGGCTGTTCCAGCATGAACGATCGCTATGCGCAGATCTCAGAGCCAACGTCACCCTTAATTGGAGTAAGTGGGTATAAAAATGGATGTTTATATACTGGACATGGAAGATAGGACACAGATCCAGCAGGGACATCATTCTGCAAAGTGCGCTGTAGGTTTTATTATTATTATGTTTTTTTATTTATTATTATTTTATTTTGCCATTATTGGGAACAGTGGGGGAATTTCCACAGTCTATTCACATGGATAATGGCAGGATAATCAGAGCTGAACACTTTGTGTGCAAACGTATCATTCATGTTCAGCTGCGAGTGGCCACTTCAGTGCGATACCAACTGCAACACTGTCGCTCGTTCACGTGTTTGGTCGCTAATTCGTGTCTCCAACTGCTCTCCAACGGTTGCGCCCAGTGAGATAGGACCCTAAGCTGATTTAACAAAGACAAGACTGTCAAGTTAAGTTTTACATATTTTCTTACCTGGATGACTGAGAAACATTATCAACAATATCAAAAAACATGTTTGAAATGCTGTGATAAACAATTATAACAAACTCCTAATGGTTTTATTAACTTTCTTAATGGAGTTTCGTGTTTTGTTTTGTTTTTGTTTGTCTAGTTTCCAAT
>CABFOU010245987.1:0-10869 GCA_900660325.1 Opsanus beta
AACCCTGCAAATACAGAGGATACAAACATCAGCTACAGCACAATTTGACTTGATAACGTATCTGCTACAAATTCAGACAACACACGCAGCACGGAAATGCTTTGCAAAGCTCCACAACACAATGGAGCTCCACAACACAAAAAGACCTTTCTGCCCGGATGACTTTAACGGACGTCTAGTTTTCAATTCATTGCAATTATAACATTAAAATGTATAAATATTGTGAACACAACAGAAAAACCATGAATAAAGTAAATAGTTTATTCAGCTCTGCTGACCAGGTCAATATGAAGAGCGGAGTGGTCGTCAGTATAAAGTCTTTAAGGAAGGAGGAAACTGCTTTTTGTGTTTTGGCGGTTTGCAGCGCATTTGTGCTACAGGTTATATTTGTTTGTGTTGTCTGTATTTGCAAGCTTCTTTTCCTCCAATTTGCAAGACGTTTTCTGCTAAATCCACCTCTTATTGAGCCAAGTGGTTTTTGCGATCGTGTTCTCTGCTGTTGCGACTGTGGTCTTAATATGGAAGTGTTGTGGCCCCCATCGGCCACTGTAAACTTCGCCCTCTAGATGCAGCCTTGCAGAATCTCCAGTTTAGGGAGAAGATTCACAAAAGAAGTGCAGCAATTCTTTACAGCACTTTTCTCATTCACAAATGTCTGACTTTAAGTCAGCACAGCCACCAGTCTAACCCACTGAACCAGGGCAGGATGAACTGGATCAAAAAGTCAAAAGTAGCTGAACTACTCCAAGATGTCGTTTCCAACATGATGAATAAATCAGCATTTGCTGGGAAGAACACAAAACCGAACCGTTTTATATTGCCCAGTTTTCTTTTCATTTTCAGCAATAACCCTTCAGTAATTTGGTATTTAATATACTGAAGTACTACAATGATGACGTTATACCAAGTAGATGATAATAATACTTGCGCTCTTGATAAAATTAGATTTGTGGCAAAGCTCAGACATTTTGACTGTTTATTGTTGATCGTCAACCTTCAGCATCTACTGATAAGCAGCGTAACAGTTTTTTACGTTGTGTGACACACAGAGGTAGACAAACAGACAGATGTAACCTCTTGTTTGAGCAGAGATGAGAGGAAAACAGGGAATCCATGGTTGGCTTCATGTCCATTCCGGGAATAAAACCTGTACCAAAAGAAAATTCAATGATTTACTGACTGGGAAAATAGATGTATTGATGTACTCTAAAACATAGCTGAAATCGTATGTTATTCCCTACACTGGTATAGGGAATCATAGGGCCGCAGAAATGTAGATGAGAGGGTGAGTGAGTGAGTCCATCCCAGCCAGGTTGCGTAGACAATAACTCAAAAACAATAAATGCTTTCATCTTGTAACTCTCCGAGTTAAAAGAACATAACGAGGACAAACTTTGTTCGACGTGTTGAGCATTGACGCACCACATTAATCGAAAGAGCAACTTTGTTTTGCCTATGTACTATCCAATAGAAATGTCTGCCACCTGCTGGATGGTTAGTGGAAGCAGGATAAACCAAAAAATTCAGAGCCCTGGCTGAACTCACATTTAGTTTGTCTGTCTCCCGAATACTGTGGAACATCCATGTTTCAAACATTGTTCCGGAATCTCTATCACAAGGAAGACATCACGAGTTGGGCTAAATGTGGACTCAGCTGTTTTGAAACAAAAATTTCTAAACATTCCATTTGATTTAGCCCCCCCGGTGGTGAAAGATATTAAAACACTTGTATTAACGATTTCAGCAAGTCTTAAATCAAAAGTTGTGGACATTAAGTGTTCTTTTCAGTCACTGATGTTTGGTGTTACCACACTGAAAAAACAGTAAAATAGGGTAAAGGATATTTAGTCATCAGAAGAAGAGGAAGTAACCTCAAACGAACGCTGCTATAGACACTTGTTCCTCACACAAGAGGAATAGGAAGTATGAAGAAGACAGGAAAAAACAAATCCACATCTCAGAGCAACAGAGCGGCTGCAAGCGTAAACCACATGGGTCTCTTTTCTTTCTTGTTCTGGTGCAGCTGAAGCTGCATCCTGTACAAGCAACACTGTTAGTGGAGAGTTGCTGAGTGCCGCCGATGTAACGATGAGCGAATCACTGGAGAGGACCACCGACTGTCCCTTGCCTCTTCTTAAAGAGGACTCCAGCCAAGATGACAAAGGGCAGCTGACAGGTGAAAGTGAGCTCCGCTGGGAGGACGGAGGCCTGCCTCTGGAGCTACAGAGAGGGATCGAGGCCCTGCGAGTGAATGGAGAGCTGACCGACGTGACGCTGTGTGTTCAAGGACACGACTTCCTCTGTCACAGAGCCATAATCGCCGCTGCCAGTCAGTATTTCAGGTAAAAATAAATAAATAAATAAATGATTTAGCAGCGTCTCATAGATCTGGATGGCCACAGGAGATTTGACTGAATAACCGTGTTCCTCTTTAGGGCCATGTTTTGCAGCGGCCTGAAGGAGAGTCGTGAAGAGCGTGTGGAAATAAAGGGTTTGGACAGCGGGACAATGCGCGCCCTCCTGGATTATACATACACCAGCCAAGTCACCATCACACACGCAAACGTTCAGAGAGTACTGGAGGCTGCCAGTCAGTTCCAGGTGAATTATTGTTCTCTTTAAATTTTTTTTAAAATAATTAATGTAGCTGATTAGTCTGCTTTGAACAACCTTCATCTGCTGCTCACTGAGGCCTTTATTGAATGTGGTGTGCATTTATATGCTGATGACACTGTTATTTACTTTACATCTTCATTTAGTCACTAATCATTTAATAACTTCGTAACTGCTCCAGCTTAAACCATCCCCTTCAAAATCTTACATCTCAGCCACATAACATTATTATTATATTTAGATGTGCACGTTTACCATTTCAAAACAAACTTATGACCTTATATTAAGATTTGTAGGTGCATTTCTCCCCTTCTTTTCTGTCTTTCTTTTTTCATTTAATTATTTTTTGCTTGAATGAAACTGAATGAGTATCATCAAGTTCTATGGGCTCTCTTTGATGCTCAGACTCATTTACATTCTGTTTTGTTTTGTTGTTTTTTTTACAACTAGATGCTGCTAAACCAAGCTTACAAAATGTTCCAGTCATCCAGTAACTCAAACCAAACGTCATGAAACAGATGAATAAAGTCACAACTGTTGATTAGTTGCAATATTAATTAATAGTCTTTTTTATTGTATTAATTTAATCTACAAAATGACAGAGGAATAAAACATACCTGTTTCAATTTCCCCACAATCATAGGAAGCAAGCTTAAATTATGATTTATTTACTTTTTAATAATAGTCTAAAATCCACATGTATGTAAATTACAGTAACAGAAAACATAGGACAAAAAAAAAGCCTCAAATTCTGTTTTATGCAATAAATGACAAATGATTAATTCATTTTCACAGTAGTTCATAGTTTTGTGGAAAAAAGACTTCTCAATTAGTAGATTAGTTCAGCTGTAGGTATAAATATCTGGGTGTCCTTATCAATCGCCATTTGTTTATCCAAGTCTCATATTGGGAACATCAAAGCCAAACTTAAAAATGAAGCTCTCTGTCTATGAAGTGCGATAGAGAAGTTGTGAGCCTGACCCAGAAAAAGTAGCTCGTGGTTCTCCTTTTGCCTTCTGAAAAATCAACATTTCTCAACATTGCATCCAGTGAGTCAACACTTCACGCATTCTCAAGAAATGTTGGTTTCTCAGAATGCAAACGATGGAGAACCACAAACTACTTTTCCTGGGACAGGCTCAAAACTTCTAAATCGCCCCTGATAAATTTGGCTCACAATTACCAACATATGTCGTCAAAATGTGCCATTTAAATTCATTTATTTTAAAAACCTAAAGGTTTGTTGCGCAACGTAAACTAACCATGTTTTTTAGGAAGAAAAAAAAAACAAAAAAACTGATCGGCATCAGGTTTTCACAACTTTCTCAAACATGTAAAAACTTGAATGAAGCAAAAATAACAAAAATTACAAAAATAGGGTCACATAGTTCTCACCCACAGTAATAGCTTGTGTGCGTTCAGTGTAACTGGTGGTGATTTCATTTTCAGTTCGCTGTACGGCCAGATATCACTGGAACACAAGAATAGATTGAACGAGTTTATTTTTTTTTTTTTAACATAATTCATTTATTGATACATTTAACGTGGCAGCTGATATTTCAGTGACAACTTTTACCGCAGCTGTGCAGAGACATTTAAGAGTCTTCCGTTTCTTCAGATCTTAATTCAAATCGTTTTTCTTGTAATCAGACAGTCATGTTACTGGGTGTGAGATGACACATCCGCAGAGGGGGAAGTGAAAGTTACACTCAGTTGTTTACACTTAGGATCAATTTTCCATACAGGTTTAAAATAACTACACAGCTGTGCAGCACAGTTGTGTAGCTGTCTGAGTGCATCTGTTGTGTGTGTACATGTCTGTTCCAACACTTTTACGCTTTTGAGAAGAAATTTGACACTTTGACACGATTTGCTGCAAAATGACGATGTGCACAGCCTCATTTCTCCAGGAGACTGTTTCATAGATACGAGTTGGGTTTAGAGGTGAAGATCTGCTTCGGTTCAGATTTAGGGGGAAGAGTCTGTTGCCACACATGTACAGTATGTCCGAGGTCCAAATTTTGGGGTTCGACAAAGTTATTTTGGAACAGTTGGCAGGGTTAGTCTTAGGGTCAAGACTGATTTATAAAGACTGGGGAAGAAAACCAGACTCGCTCATCAATACCTGATATGACGCACATGGGTCACATGATAATGAAACTGCACCTAAAATATAGCAGGCACGTGATAGCTATATTCATAATTTGAAGCCTATTCCGACAATCTATGACAACAGTTTCTGAGCATCTATGCATCACACAGTCCGCAAAATTTGCATAATGACAGCTCATAGGGCCTGAATAAATTTTCCACAGATATTGCCACACTAGGGAGGGTTTGCACCATTAAAAATTGAAAAATGTTAAGTCTTCTAGCCACATAAGATTCATCACCAAGGGCAGCGATATTCATTTTTGTTGTTTTGGTTTCCATATGATACCATTTGGGATTCCCCAAAGTTTCCTTACTCACTACATAGAGAAAAGCTGGGACTTTTTCAAAATTATTTTTATCCTTTCCATCTTTCATTTTTTGTATGATTTTTGCATAGGTTTTACTCTTTGTTATGGCAATCTCTTGCATGTATTATATTGCATCTCTGCTATATAAATAAATTTTACTTACTATATTTGAATAAATTATCTTAACATAAAAAATAAGTAAATCAGGTGCGGAAAGTAGTACTGTGCTGCTTCTCTTTGATCGTGTCATGTTAATTTAAATCAAAGTGCAGCTTACCATCACTTAGTGATGGGTGTCAACATGCCAGTATATAATATACCCGTCAGGTACATAAGCAATTAGACAGTAATAATTTTTTGTACTTTTGTGTGTGTGCACCATCAGAATGTTGTTGAAATTAACCCATCAAGATGTGCTTGTTAATGCAGACATAGCACAACGGGACAGGTGTTGGGCTACAAACATACAGACCTGGGTTTGATTCCTGGTCATGAGATCCATCTGTGACCTTGGACAAAAAGTATCATCTGCATTATCCCAGTCCACCCAACTACAACTGGGTAACAGGCTTCGTGATGGCCAAGTTTTCCGTCCAGGAGGAGTTTTAGACCCTCATTTGCTTCATACTACGGTATCCAGGAATAAACACTGGCACAAATAGGGGCTATACCTTTTTGGATTACTTCTTCAAACATTGCATTGACTATTTAGTAATTACAGCTGTTTTTATCTACACTCGTCCATTTACAGAGGCCATAAGTAATCAGACAAGTGGATAATGTTCACGTATCCATGGAGGTGCTATATATACAAATGGCTTTAATTCCCAAATGGTTAATGCAAAAAAATTTTGTCAAACCCCTTAAATTAAAGCTGAAAGTCTACATTACAAGCACATCTTGACTGTTTCATTTCAACCCCACTGTGATGACAAACACAGGCAAAATGACAAAAAAAATGGTGTTACCATGCAAATACTTATAGTCCTGGCAGTACAATATAAGAAACCTATTTCGTTGGTTTTCTGTGTGCTGAAGTTCACTCGCTTCTTGGCGTAAACATCAAACTGTCAAACACATGACTGAGAAACTCTGCACCAGGATGTGTCTATGTTAGGCTGTCTGTGCAAATGCAACGATGTGCACAATCTTCATCTGAAAACTGATGGCAGATATCCTGACCTCATCTTTTCTAGTTCATGCGAGTGGTGGATGCATGTTCTGGCTTCCTGAGCAAGTCTCTGCATTTAGAAAGCTGCATCAGCATCCTCAATCTAGCTGAAAGTCATGCCCTGAATGGCCTGAAGACCCAGGTTCAGGACTACATCATCTCACGGTTCTCCCAGATAATCCAGCAGCAGGACTTGCTGGAGTTGCCAGCAGATGCTCTGGAGAACATCCTCCAGAGGGACGACCTGAATGTGTCGTGTGAGGAACATGTCTTTGAGGCCCTGATGCGCTGGGTGAGAGCGCAGCAGGAAGAACGCTACCCTTTGTTGGCCAGGCTGCTCTCACATGTACGACTGCCGTTACTGGAGCCGGCGTACTTTGTGGAAAAAGTGGAGACGGATGAGCTGATTCGCAGTTGCAGCGAAGTGTTCCCACTGCTGCAGGAGGCTCGAGCGTATCACCTCTCCGGCGTGGAGGTTAGTGTCACCCAAACTACTGTGAAAAAACATCCACTTGCATGTTCTAGAGATTCACATACTGCCTGTGACACGTTTTTTTTTTTAGGTGGTAAATGAACGGACCAAACCCCGCGTCCAGCACTTCCTGTCCGAGGTGTTCCTGATTGTTGGAGGCTGCACGAAAGATGAACGCTTCATCGCCACCGTCACCTGTTTTGACCCTCTTAGGCGCAGCAGGCTGGAGGTTGCCAGACTGCCAATCACAGAGATGGAGGATGAGTCGCAAAACAGAAAATGGGTGGAGTTTGCCTGCATCACATTCCGCAATGAAGTTTACATATCCGGTAAGAGTTACGGTTCTGTATTTTCAAAGCACCACCCACTTAATTTGGAAAGTTAACACTTCATCTGAGAAGTGAAACTGCTGTTCACTGTTCGTCAACGGCGGGGGGTTGATGGATTCAAATCTGTCGTTATTCCACCAAATTACCAAATGTGGGCATTGACGTCTTATTATACTGAGGGAAAAAAAAAAAGAGAGGTGCAGTTCTACGGTAACAGAATTACAATGGCAGCAATGTCTGGCCATATTTTATCGCCATATTTTATCGCACAGCTACAAATTTGGTCTGATCATAATTCTGTTACCGTAGAACTGCCCCTCTGCCAGTCATATCAGAAGCTGTCGTCTTTTTCTGCCATTGGTTGTTTGGCAGTTAAAGCAACTGCTTATGTCCTGGTTCGACTGAATCACCTCCTTTAAATGCGGTCCAGACTCTGCACTGAACGTGGGCACCGCAGTTGGTAAAATTACAAGAATCTGATTTGGACCTTGGGCCGGATCTAAACTCCGGGTTTATAGATGTTATCCACGGCAGCCATTCCCAAACATAAAAAAACTCCATGGACCGCTTTGAATTCTGAAAATCTTCTGTGGCCCACCCAAACCTTTAATCACACTTTTGATTGACATGAGACTACAATTAAGTATTTCTAGGTGTAAAGACGGGTCAGACAAATGAAGAATAACACATCATTTTAATCCCATGGCTTTGTTTTAATACTTATGATGGTATTTTTCAAATCAAATTTATTTCTCTAATTTTTTTTTTACACACTTTTTTCAATTTTAAAAATCAGACATTTTTATTTAGTTAATCTTAATGACCTCTCTTGACGGGAACTTCCCACTAGTCTTAGGGTCCACTAGTCCGAGGATCCACTAGTCCTAGTCCTAGTATTGAAGAGAGCATGTTGAAGTTGTTTTAACATTTATGGTAGGCTATATGTTGCACTAAAGTAGGTTACTGTCAGGGTTCAGGCTGCAAGACAGACAGGTGGCTCGAGGCTCAGGACGGATCCTGACAGTTACAAAGTAATGTTACAAAAGTGTGACAATTTAAAAAAAAAAAAAAACATTTAATTTTGGTGAATTACCATTATTTGATTTTCAATTCAACAGATTTATAGACAACAGTACAATTAAAGGTGATTAATGGTGGATGTCAACAGAATCATATTTTTGTAAATTGAACAAAACTGGATCTGGTTTGTTAGCTATTTGAAAGTATCACATTTATTTGTGAATTTTAAAATCAGTTTGGGGTTGTAATATACACCATCAAATAATATAAAGAGGTTAGGACCAGTGGACCCTAAGTCTACCTCCTCCTCTTGACTACCTGTAGAACAGGTAGCTGAGTGGTGAAGGAGCTGGGTTACCTACCTGTCTGTGTCCTTGGACAAGACAATCCACATTGTCTCAGTCCACCCAGCTGTAAATGGGTAAAGGACTTGGCTGTGAAAGTAACCTGAGTCAGACTAGCTGTGTTTCCATTACGTAGCTGCACAAACGTTTCGCAATAATTTCTGAATGTTGACCAAAAATTTTTTTTAAAAAGTTGCGTAACTGAGTTATTGAATGCCACTGCTGGGTTTTGTCCTCTCGTGAGAGCTGTAAAATCCATAAGTAATGGAAATGGAAGGATAAGTCCCGTTAAATATCACTATTTAATTGTTTTCTGAAATCCATTATTGCCACAGCATTAGCTCATAACGCTTAACAAGCTCTCCATCTCTTACTTCGTCCGCACCTACTCGGATGTATTTTAGAATGTCATGCGATGCTTTCTGTACGTCATGTGACCAGGAATACTGATAAAGGTGTTTCCATTCAACTTTTTTCAAAATAAGCCTTTTTTCCAATCACCTGAAGTACCACCTCATGCGAGCGTAAAAACGTTTTTGCAATATTTGAGTTTTTTCAAAATACACGTTTGTCCATGAAGCGCATTTCCAATTCGCTACTTCAGTTCACGCAATTCGGAGGGTAATGGAAACCAGCCTACTGGCGTCCCGTCCAGGGGTAGTAAACAACTTTCATCCACTTCATGCTACGGTATCCAGAACTACACACTGGCACCAATGGGCCTCGGGGCCTATGTAGCACTTGCTTTTCCTTCTTCTCATGGCCACCTGTAGTACCTTCACAGCCAATTAGGAGACCGTAGCCCACATTCTGGGAACCGCTGATCTACTGGTTACGTTTCTAACAAATTTTATTTCTTGTATGTTTTGTCAAGCGTTTTAATTTTTGGTTTGCTGGTTCCCCCCTTTGAATCTTCTCAGTTAGATCATTACTTTGACAAATGATCAGAATTTCTGTCTCTCAAATTGAAAATGTTTAACGCAATCATCTCTTAAAGCACAACTTGAGAGAATGAAAAGGAAAACGTGACATCATTTATGTGTCATGTTATTTCAGGTGTTTCCCAAAATACACTGTGAAAGTTCAGAATGAGTCCTCGGTTTTCACACCTTACCGAGCGTGATCAGTGTCGCACTGTAGCATCCAGACGAAGTCTCGCTACTTTGTGCCACAAATGTTTAAGTAATGCCTC
The DNA here is from genome assembly GCA_900660325.1 of Opsanus beta. Taxonomy (NCBI): domain Eukaryota; kingdom Metazoa; phylum Chordata; class Actinopteri; order Batrachoidiformes; family Batrachoididae; genus Opsanus; species Opsanus beta. Next base: position 9,604 of record CABFOU010245987.1, read on the forward strand.
GCTGTGGTCGCCAGACAACAGTGATGTAAAGGATGTTTCCTATTTTTGCTGTTATAATATTTTCTAAGTTTTACTTCAGCCACAAATTCATTTCTAATCTCATCTAAAAAAACTAAAATTGCTTGTGAGAATTATCTAAAAGTTCTGTTGTTACAGGAGGCAAAGAGACACAGCACGAGGTTTGGAAATACAACGGTGCTCTGGACAAATGGATTGCAATAGAACCCATGAAAACAGGCCGCTGGAGACACAAGATGGCGGTCCACGCGGGAAAGGTCTACGCACTGGGTGGATTTGATGGCATTCAGAGACTGACGAGCGTAGAGGCTTATGATCCTTTTCATAATCGCTGGACCCAGGTAAACAGGAATTTACTGTGATGCAAACACTCAGTATGTTGAAACCTGTTCTTCAGAAATGGAAACCATGTTCCTGTCACACTCTGCCTTGTTAAAAAAAAAAAAAAAAAAAAAAAGGTGTTCATGCACCGTTTTGTAGATACAACCTATTTTTGTGCCGCCCCATGACGTGGCCTGGGTGTTGGTTAGGATTGTGGAAACCAGTTGCTTAGGCACCTTAGCTGACGAGGAAAAGTTTACAGACTTTGACGTCACAGACGATCTTTGTGGAATCAATGATATCCTGATTGCAATACCTCAAAAGCAGAGTGTCTGGGTTGGTGATTGTTCTTGACCGACACCAAGATCTGGCCTTTCAACGATTTCCTGGACTTGGCCATCAGATGTGTATCTGAATGTGGAGAAGTGTCTATATCTCCTCATAGGATCTTTGGTCTACCACTGAAATGACTTATCACCTGTAATGTGAGGGAACGTTAGCTACAACATTTTGGCTGTGTGGTGCATTTCTCTGGGCACAATCCAACATGTAGGTGCCTCAGTGTTGAGGACCCCGTGAGTAATTTTATAGGTTAGTAACAGAACCTTAAAATCCGACCTCACAGAGACAGGAAGCCAGTGAAAAGACGCCAAAATGGGTGTAATGTGGTCAAACTTTCTACTTCCTGTCAAGAGTCTGGCAGCAGCATTTTGAACCAATTGGAGAGCCCTAATGCTGGACTGCAGTAAACCAGAAAACAGCATTGCAATAATCCAATCTCGAGGAAACAAATGCATGGATCAGGGTCTCTGCATCAGCCATAGACGGGATGGGACGAATCTTCATTATGTTTCGCTATGTTTCAGGAAGCAAATCTTTCGAACCACACTGCTGTCTGATATTATCATGATCATCTCGTACACTTAC
>CABFOU010246197.1:0-10464 GCA_900660325.1 Opsanus beta
TAATTTCTGTACTTATTTGTTTTGATTTCTTTGTATGTGTGGATTTATCAGAACTTGTGACACGAGATGGCTGGACACAATTGCTTAGCTCAGATGGGTTTCAATGAAAAGGCTTTACTGTCAAAACGAGCAGGGTTTGGTTCACAAAAAGGCAGTCAAAAATCAGCAACGGTAACAGAATCATTAGGTCGAGCACAGGCAGATTGTCAAAAAACACAGCAAGGTGAGCAGGTCGAGAAAAATACATGAAACAAGGCTGGTAGCAAAGGCTTAGAGGACAATGAACTGGCGGGGAAGAGAAGGAAACGAGAGGCTTAAATACAGGGTATGATAAGGAGGAAATGAGGATCAGGTGTGTGGGAAGGATCCAGAACAGGGCATGGAAAACAGGAGGGAAACCGCCCACCATAAAGCACCCAAGTGACAGACAAGAGAAAGCAGTACAACAAAGTCCAGCAGAAAAATAAGACAAAAAATACCACAAAACACATGACAAAGTCCATAATCCTGACAGTACCCTCCTTCCTTAACGGCCGACCCCCGGCAGCCCAGGCGCACCAGGATGGGCAGCGTGGAAGTCCCGGAGGAGACCGGGATCCAAGATGAAGTGGGATGGAATCCAGGGCCGCTCCTCCGAGCCATACCCCTCCCAGTTCACCAGGTACTGTGAACTGGGAGGCCGCGGCCCCAGCACCGAGAAGCCAAAAGCTGCCAAACGGAGAAGGCAGGGCCCCCATCCATGAACCAGGCAGGTGGAGGGGGTCTAGAAGGAGGGCAAAGAGGGCTGGTCTTCACAGGCTTGATGTGGCTAACATGAAAGGAGGGGTGGATCCACATAGCCCTCGGAAGATGGAGACGGACAGAAACCAGGTTGTGAACCTTGGAAACAGGGAAAGGGCCTACGAACCTGGGAGCGAGCTTCTTAGTCGTCCCCCGAAGTGGCAGATCCCACATAGAAAGCAAACCTTCTGACCTGGAGTATAGACCGGTGCGGGAATCCTCCAGCGATCGGTCGCTGTCTTGTAGGTCGCTGATGAACGAAGCAGAGCCTGTCACGCCTGCTCCCAGATCCGTCTACACCGCCAAATGAGCGCCAGGGCAGAAGGGACTGGTGAGTCTAAGTCTGTGGAGGAGAACATGGAAGGGTGATATCCATACACAGTATGGAAAGGCGAGTACCCGGAGGAGGAGGATGGAAGGCTGTTATGCGCTAACTCAATCCAACATAACTGAGAGGACCACTGGGATGTTGCCTGCAGCTCCTGATTCATCCGCTCAGTCTGTCCATTAGATTGTGGATGTATCCTGATGTGAGACTGGAAGTAGCCCCGAGCAGCCGGCAGAATTCCTTCCAGAAAAGCGAGACAAACTGTGGTCCGCGGTCTGAGACAATGTCCTATGGAAAACCATGCAGTTTAAACACATTAATTAACATGACCTCGGCTGTCTCCTTGGCCAAGGGAAGCTTGGGAAGAGAACAAAATGAGCCATCTTTGATAGTCTATCCATAACCGTAAACATGACAGTATTGCCACTAGAGGCGGGGAGACTGGTAACAAAATCTACCGAGAGGTGTTTAGGGATTGGAAGAGGATGCAAATACTCGGAGGGATGCTGCGTCGGGGACTTGTGCATGGCGCAAATCTGACAGGCATTCACATAACTAGTGATATCTGGGAGCATACGTGGCCACCAGAACCTCTGCTGAATTACAAACGCTGTTTTCTTGATACCCGGATGGCAGCAGGAACGATTATCATGGCCCTACTTGGTAACGTCCCCTCTAAGTGGGTCAGGGACAAAGAGTTTCCCAGGAGGACACTCAGGAGGTAAGGAAATGTTTTCAATAGCTGTCTTAACTCTAGTTTCAATGTCCCAAGTGAGAGCTGCAACAAAGTATGATGTGGGCAGAATGGTAGAGGGATTCAAGGGTAAACTGACGGGGTCACCTTGGCATGATAACGCATCCGGTTTGCCATTGTTGGAACCAGTGCAGTACGATAAAACAAAATTGAAGCGACTGAAGAAGCTCGCCACCAGGAACGGTACCTGTGCCCCCTCCAACCAGTGGTGCCACTCCTCCAAGGCCACCTTAACCGCCAACAATTCCCGATCACCGATATCATAATTTCGTTCCTCAATGGACAATTTTTTGGACAAGAAGGCACAGGGGTGTAACCTCTTGTCAGTAGGACTAATCTGAGACAGAACAACCCCGATGCCAATATCTGAAGCGTCCACTTCCACCATGAACTGTCAGGCGGGGTCAGGGAGGAGTAGCACGGGGGCCGCCGTAAAACGCTGCTTTAGTACCCGGAGCGCTTCGTCGCACTCCTGGGTCCATACGAAAGACCTGAGAGAGGAAGTAAGATTATGCAAGGGCGAGGCTACCGAGCTAAAGTTCTTAATAAACTTCCTATAAAAATTGGCCTCCTTGCGGGAGCGAGGCACAGCCCAATCTATCCTTTCTATCTTGTGTGTGGGTCTCCTCTTCGGGGGAAAAAATCAGAATATCATCCAGATATACAAACACACACTTATTCAAAAACTCACAAAGAACGTCATTGACAAGATTTTGTAACACGGCGGGAGCATTGGTTAAACCGAAAGGCATAACCTGATATTCATAATGCCCAGTGGGAGTGTTAAATGCTGTTTTCCATTTGTCTCCTTCCCTGATCCTCACCAAGTGATAGGCATTACGCAAGTCTAATTTAGTGAAGATTTTAGCGCTGTCCAACAGTTCAAATGCAGGGGAAATAAGTGGAACGGGGTACCGGTTCTTAATGGTGATGTCGTTAAGCCCCCTATAGTCTATGCAGGGACCAAGGGTTTTATCTTTGATTTCGAAAAAAAGAACCCTGCCCCCGACAGGGATGAGGATGAATGAATTAGCCCCGCGGACAATGAATCCTGAATGTACTTGTTCATAGCCTGGCATTCGGGCGTGGACAAGGAGTATAATTTGCTCCTAGGGGGACTGGTAACGGGAAATAAGTCTATAGAGCAATCATAGACCCGATGCGGAGGTAATGATTTAGCTTTGGTCTTGCTAAACACTGGAGCGAGGTCATGATAACACGCCGGGACTCCGTGAGATCTGGGTTATTTATGGGGGATGAGACCAGCTTTTTTTATTAGACAGGTGTTTGCGCACATAGGGCCCCAAGAACTAATTTGTCCATCAGTCCAACTGAAGTTCGGATTATGTTGTTTTAGCCAGGGGTGCCCCAAAATAGCCGGGTAAGTCATGCTGTCATAAACGTTAAAACTAATTGTTTCAGAATGATTGTCAGACACAAGTAAGTGAACGGATTGAGTCCGGTGAGTTATCTGACCCAGCGCGTTGCTGTCCACAGCATTAACCACCAGGGGGCGAGAAAGAGGATACAACTTAAGGTGTAGTGTCCTGACGAGAGAGGAATGCAGAAGATTGGCTTCAGAACCTGAGTTTATATCCCGGGAACAGTCACCAAGGATTGTTCTGAGGTGATTGAATTTTGACTCACTCGTATGGCTGGCTTTAACTGAGTAGAGGCACCCCTGACCTGGCATCCGGCGATCATGTGACCCTGCTGGCCGCAGTAGAAGCATAATCCCTGCTCCCGACGTCGACGCTGCACCTCTACGGAGAGGCGAGTGCGCCCCAGCTGCATCAGCTCCTCAGAGTTGGTGGACTGGAGCCTGGGTGAACCGGAACTGTGGGACGAAAGGGCTACGTGGACGAACGGCTGCTGATGGTGCGAGTCTCCGTCCGGGAGCAATCGGACATTCTTCTGTCCACCTTGATCGCCAGCACGATGAGTGCGTCCAGGTCCTTGGGAAGTTCCGCTGTGATCAGCTGGTCCTGGATGTGATCAGTGAGTCCTTGGAAAATACATCATTCAGTACTGCGAGATTCCACTCACTCTTGGTGGCCAAAATGCGGAAGTCAATGACGTAATCGGACACCCTGCGAGAGCCCTGTTTCAGTTTTAACAACATGCGGGCCGCCTCCCGGCCTGGAGATATGTGCTGGAACACTTGCTGTAAAAAAAAAAAAAAAATACCACAAAACACATGACAAAGTCCATAATCCTGACAGGATTACTTGGGTTGTTACTGACATCTGGTGAAAATTTCATGTCAATAGCACCTTTAGAAATATATTTATTGAGGAAAATGGTGACATGTTCAATACTTATTTTACACACTGTCGTTTACGTTCTTCAGGCTGGTCTCCACCTCGTCAAAGGTCTTAATTTTCCACCTTCAAATGGAATGTCTTCTGTGTCCACCAGTCTCCAGATTCTTCTGATGAAGTCCAGCAACTTACAGAGAGCCACCTTCTGTAATAGTAAAAATAAACAACAAAATAAAACAAAATAATTATAATTTAAAAAAAAACACCTTTTGGTGTGCTCATGGTATTATACTGCAAAAGCTATAGTTTATATTTGTGGCTCGGACAAACACGTGTAAAAGCCCTGAAAAGGGGACTATTTGAATGAAAGGCTGCATGGACACAAGCTTTCTTCAGATCAGGTGTGTAATGACTGAAGGGAGGAAGCCAGGTGAAAAGTGTCCTGGCACTTTGCACTCATGCAGCTCAAAAGTTGTACGCTCCCCCTGGTGGGGCCCTCCAGTAACTACCGCTACTCTCTACGACTGATGTCAGAATGACATTTTACATATAAAACACAAAAAAACAAACACGTGAAAACATAAAAATACTGTTCTTCAGCTGCTGTAACTGACAGCAACATTATAACAATGTGAAAATGCTCATGTACCAGAATGTGAAAAATACTTCCTGAGACCATTAAATGTTACTGTTTCATCAGACTTGATGATAAGGCACATTATTCAATCCATCACATACTTCCCCTCAAAAGCAGATGTTGTCCTCAACATCATTACCTGGAACCTAAAGTACCCAAATGCAGTTAGACATGTTCAAAGCACTTGTTACTCTTTTGATGCATTCAATATTTTTCTGCTTTTTTCCGGAGTCCACAAAAACACATATTGCTCATGTCCAGTATTGGAAGGGATGTGAAAACTGTTCACAATATGTCCCTTGAATAAACCACAGTCAACTTTGTAACAAAGTCCTCAACTGTACGTTTGTAACAAAAGCAACACTCAGCCTCCAGTTTTGGTGTTTATGTCCATGTATGTATAATCAGCAACACTCCTCTTTGCTTAGAGTCCATGAGTGACAGAAAGAAGTCTTTCAGTTTACATCCCATACAGATAAAGGTGTAGGTTGTAGTAAGGCTGCACTGGCTGTATTCACACTTGAGGCCTTACACAAGAGGGGAGTGCAGCAAGACTGTAGCAGGATGGAATTCCAATTTTGTCATACCTGAGAGTCTTTGGCAGCCTGCGCTGTCTCTGAGGCCATTGAGGTCTCATCTCCATCTCAATTCCTGTGTGTAATCCTCTGAAGAAAGTGATGCCTCCTCTTCAATATCAGCTGTGTTGTCGTTCTCAACATCCGGGCGTTCTGGTAGGCTATCATCACTATTTTCTGCCTGAGGTGGTTCTGTTGCAGTTACATTCGACCCTGGTCCAACCACACCATCTGCCGTGACAGGAGTCTCTCTCACTGATTCCAATGGTTGAGCCATGATCTGAGGTGGCATGAAAGAATACCCATCCTCATCCTCTGAAACCTCTCTGACTTTATCAAGCACTGTAGTTTTCCTTTTTGGTTTCACAGGTGGACGCACTTCAGCTTCCAGTGGCAGGTGATCGCAGGGTAAGAGGAGGTTTCGATGCAGAATCCTAGATTTGCTTGTACCATGTTCAGGTCTCAGTTCATAAATGGGAACATCCTCTCCTACTTGCTGAATGACAGTATGGACCTTGTCTTCCCAGTGATTTCTCAATTTTTCAGGTCCCCCATGAGGGGTCATGTTCTGGACCAACACACGGTCACCTGGGAACAACACTGAACACCTTACTTTGCCATCATATCTGCTCTTGTTTCTCTGAGCAGATTTGTGTGCATTCTCTCTTGCAATAGCATATGCCTCCTGCATTCCTTGCTTCTACTTTTTGACATACTCTCACTGACTACAGCTTCCTGCTTCAGTGGGCAAATTAAAAAACATATCAATGGGTAGCCTTGGGGAGTGGCCATACAGCAGGTAGAATGGGGAAAAGCCTGTCACCTCTGTACGTGTGCAGTTATAAGCAAATATGAGCTTATTCAGAGAGTCTTTCCAGTTCATCTTGTCTTTGTCTGTGAGGGTCTTAAGCATCTGCATCAGAGTTCTGTTGAAATGTTCTACTTGGCCATTCCCCTGTGGATGGTAAGGGGTAGTCCTTGATCCAGCCATACTGCAGTATTTGCTCAGCTGTGAGAAGAGCTGATTCTCAAACTCCCCTCTCTGATCATGGTGAATGCGTGTTGGAAATCCACATTTCAGAGCATAATCACTGAATATCTTATCAGCCACCGTTTTTCCAGACATTGATGTTGTAGGATACACCTGTGCAAAACGTGTGAAATGATCTACAATCACGAGTATATACTCGCAACCGCCTTTGCACTTTTCAAGATGGAGGAAGTCCACTGACACAAGTTCAAAGGGCTGGGTTGTGACAATGTTCATAAGAGGGGCCCTTGTCTCACGGCAAGGTTTTTTTCTGTTTCAGACAAGTGCAAGTCATTACATATTTCTCTATTTCGTGCTGCATATATGGCCAGAAAAAGCAATCTCTAATGAGTGAAACTGTCCTATCAGTGCCCCGGTACCCCATCTGGTTATGTAGCTCCTTTAATGCTGTCATTTTACATTTTTTAGGCAATACCAGTTGTTTTCTGTGGGCTGTCTTTCGCCACAGGATTCCACTTTCATCTACTTCCAGTTTATTCCATTCCTGGAGGAGGCAACCACTCTGTGCATTGAATTCTCTCAGTTCTTGACGCAAGGGCCTCACTCTGGACAACTTGCATTGCAAAGCTGGACCAATATATGGGTCATCTTTCTGATTCTGTTCTATCTGTGCTGTGTTAATGAGACAACTGTGTTATCTTGAGCATCAAACAGACTCTTAACAGAGATGACTATCGACCACGAGGCATTTGACTCTGGCTGTGTGTCTACTGCCTGAGCAGTTGTTCCCACTCTTTGCCAGGGCGGTACTTGATGGTAAAGTTAAAGTCTGCTAATTCTGCTACCCATCTACTCCCTGTGACGTTCAACTTGGCAATGGACAACACATAAGTCAAGGGGTTGTTGTCACTGTAAACTGTGAAAAGGGGGCATAATAAAAATAGTCACGGCATTTTTCTGCAATTGCCCATTTAACAGCGAGAAATTCCAATTTACCCGAATGGAGGTGATAGTTTCTTTCTGATGCTGACAGTGTGCGGAACCTGTATGCAATAACACGTAGCTTCCCATTTTGTTTCTGATACAGCATGGCCCCTAGCCTCTGGTTGGCGGCATCTGTATGAAGGACAAATGCCTGGTAAAAATCTGGAAACGCCAAGATAGGTGGTTGAACTAGACAGTCTATCAGTTGCTCAAGGACGTGTTGGTGTGAATCTGTGTATTCAATTGGTGTGTGAGATGGTACCACTTTCACCGTTACTTTTTTTATGCCGCTTTCTTTCCCTGGGTTGTGGGCTTTCTACATGTGTGGGTCCCTTCATTAGCTCATACAGGAGACTGGCAATGCGAGAAAAGTCTTTTATGCAATGGCGGTAATAGCTCAACAATCCCATAACCTGTCTTAACTCGCCAATTGTTTTCGTTATTTTTTTGTCTGAGAGCTCTGTTGGAAGCAGTGTCATTAGGGTCCATTTTATTTCCTTCTGCTGATACTATTCTCCTGAGGTAGGGAATTTCAGTTTTGAATAACGCAGACTTGCTTGGTTTTAACTTGATTCCATGCTGCCTCAGTCTCTGTAACACTACTTTTACATCATTGACATGGTTTTCAAATGTTTTGCTGAATACTAGGGTGCCATATAGATATGGGACACATTTTGTCTCAGGTGCCCTCTAAACACTCCTCCATGCATCATTGAAAGGCCGCTGGGGCATTCATGAGTCTGAATAAGATCCTGGCCCATTCATATAAACCCCAGGGTGTCACAAAAGCTGTCAGGTGCTTGCTCTTTTTTGCTATAAACCCCTGATGGTAAGCCTTTCCCTGGTCTAACAGTGAGAACATGGTGTTATCTCCCAGGCCATCCATTATGTCCTGGACTCTGGGGATTGGCTGCCTGTCAGGGTGAGTTTTGCGTTTTAACTCTCTATAATCTATATACAGACGTAAAGAGTCACATTTCTTCCTTACACAATAGGTGAAGCATAGGATGAGTGTGATTTCTCTATCCACCCCTGTGTAATCAAATCTGTAAATAGTTCTTCATTTCCTCATATAAGGGCTTAGGGACTGATGCATAGGTTTGTGCTACCGGCTCAGGGTCTTTCAATGAAATTTTTCAACTGAAGCTTCTCAATACAACCTATGTCACTATCTGAGCTGGCGAAAGAGCTCGACTCCTCCCTCAACATCTCACGAACAACCTGTCTGATTTTCATCTAGGTGACTGAGATCAATAGGGTGGTCCAAAGCTCAGTATTCATTTCCTGGTCTTTGGTGTGCTGGGCCTGAATGTGATTTACATCAACAGGTGAATGTACTTCCTTAAGGGTACTGAGTGGCTACACAGACGTGACTGACTGTGCTGTACCAATTATTACCTTTCCTGTTAGCATGATGTCATGGTCAGTGGGATTTTGCGCATTTAGGATGATGTTTGGTTGTACCCCTTTCCTCACCTTAACACGTGTGTTACAAAATTCAAGTCCCTCTGGTCACTGGGGATTGTCACCAGGCTCAAGGACTAACATTGTGTCTTCTTTAAAGGGTTTGACATGTACTCTACATTTTACTTGGACAGCACTACGCCTTGGTACGCTCATTTTCTGACAGGCTGTTCTCACTAGATACTCACTTGTTCTCTAAAACACTCACTGCTTTGATGAATGCCCTGACTGTCTTTTTCTTTAAGCTTGGGAAGGCCATCTTCACTGTTTTTTATCAGTTTCTCTGACTACACCATTTGTCTGATTTTTCTGGCTCGTTAGCACATGGCATATTTAACCTCTCCTAAAGCAACTCATCTGAAGTAGTTGGTTGCAGCAGGTAAGGTTGGAGATCAGTTTTGATGTCATTTTGGAGGCCTGTAAGTAGACTCTATGAACATCCTCTGCACTAGTGCAGGGTTATATTTCAGGCTCGATTCAGCTTCCTGTGATGCAAACAATATTTTCTGACTTAAATCCATTGCTCTAATTAAAAAATTCTGTGGAGTCTCTTTATGACCCTGAACCTCTGTGTTGAGCTTTCTTGATAGTGCAAGCAGAGAATCCTTTTAAGAGTAGGCAGGGACAGATCACTTTTACCCTCAAGATAGCTACGCAGCTGCAGGTCAGGTATAATGGCTCTGATGACGGCATCTACCATTTCTGATTCAGGATACCCTTTGCTGAGGCCGTTCTCAATTTGGCGAGCCAAGCTGGAGAAGGTGAGTTTGTCCTTTTGTCCTGTTTCGCCAATCTGACCGGAGATTTTATAGTCTTTTCGCCATGGTGGGCTGTATGCATGGGCAGAGGTGTTGTGGATTGGTGCTGTACGCTGTACATTTTTGTTGGTTTGTTCTTGCATTTCAGTCTCCTTCTGTTGCACCATAAGCTTTAACCACTCTAGTTCTCTTTTTAATTTCTCCTCTTCCTCATTCCCTTTTGCTTTTTCTGACATGTCATTTTCTTTAGCCCCCTGCAGCGTGTTTACTATGTCCATGAGGCTCAACAGTTCTGACATGCCTCCATCTTGAAGTTCATTCAGTGTGTCATGTTCAATATATCTGATGATGTGGGATACAAGAGCATTTTGAGTTTTGCCAACAATGTTTTCTTGGTGTGTTCCTGATATTTTCAAGAAGTCACTTATTTGTATTAGCTGATTTGTTGTAAATTGAAAAAGAGCTCCTTTAACCTCAAACAGCAAATTCTCAGTCTCTGGATCCATTTTTGCAGGTGAGTGACGTGGAGAGGTGTAGATGATGTTATGCCTGTTGCCGTGGAATTTGTTGCTCCCTAGTGGACTCTCTGCACCTCAGGGTGCACGTGTCTCTTGGCTAGGCTTTCACTTTAACTGCAGCTGCACTCTCTGCCACCTGGGCTGTTTTAAAGCAACACTTAATAACTTTCAGTTTTGGTTGATTTTGGCGGCGCCAGTGGACCAAAGCGGTAGTGTTTTGCCTGAAGAAAGACTACATTTCCCATGAGGACCAGCGCATAACGTCGTAAAATCCTGATCTCCGGTCTCATGCAGTTGGATTGAACTACAGTTGTTTCCAGTGCCTGTGTGAAGGATGAATAGCGATGAGGTAATGAATCTAATTGTGGCTAAACAGTATCTTATGACGATGTTGAAAATAAGAAACGTTTAACT
>CABFOU010246202.1:0-13373 GCA_900660325.1 Opsanus beta
ATAGATAGATAGATAGATAGATAGATAGATAGATAGATAGATAGATAGATAGATAGATAGATAGATAGATAGATAGATAGATAGATAGATAGATATTGTCCGACATATTGTCCTGGTAAGATCTCACGCCATACTTCCTCAGCCAAGGCCGGTACCCATATGTAGCTGTATGGGCTCAAAGTCTTTCCAGTCTACCTGATTTAAATGGGTACCGGCCTAGACAGGGGGAGTAACTTTCAGACTGGGATCCCATCAAGGGTGAGTAATAGACTGTCATCTGTTTCACAATAAGGAATCTGGGACCATGCAGATTAAGTGTCTTGTCCAATAACAGGCAGTGTGACCGGGAATCAAATCCAGGTCTACCTATTGGTAGTCCAACTCTTTATCCCACTGAGCTACCTGCTGTGCACAGTCTAAATTAAATTTTTTGATTGAGGGTTGTTGGATAAATAAAGACTTTTCATTCTCTCGCTTTCCTTACGTTACTGCACATTGAGAGGTGGCTTTTGCTTTTAATCTGTTTCTTTAGCATTCTTTACTTGTGAATGGTAAATGGATTGCATTTATATAGCGCTTTTCCATCTGAATCAGAAGCTCAAAGCGCTTCACAATGATGCCTCGCATTCACCCATTCATACAGACACATTCACACACCGATGCCAGGGTGCTGCCATGCAAGGTGCTCACTACACACCGGGAACAACTTGGGGATTAAGGACCTTGACCAAGGGCCCTTAGTGATTTTCCGGTCAGGCTGGGGTTTGAACCGAGGATCCTCTGGTCTCAAGGCCAATGCTTAACCACTAGACCATCACCTCCCCGCCTTGTGATATCACAAAGATATGATGCGGTAATTGTTGCATTCTGATGGCCCCACTTTGTCGCCAGTCATGCCGGATGAGGCATGTGCTCTTACAGTCTGCTTTGTGTGTTTAGTGCTTTAAGTATTTGTGATGTTTGATGACAGTTGAACCACATTTACACTGTGATGAAATAATAAATTAATGTGCACTGTTTGACAGTTCACTTTACGCCGCCATGCTGCCACAAAGTCTTGTTTGTTTTGATCTCCTCACACGGCCAATTTATAAAGGCAGTACAAGGAGTGTAATGCATATTACTGCCTTTGTGCACACAGATTTAGTCATGAATTTACGATAGATTTTCTATTGACGATAGACCAGGTGTCTGCCTGAGTGGTTGCCTTTAGGACCCAACGCGTCTTTGTGTTGTGGTCGATTCGGCAAAGTGTGGAACCAGTGCATGCTCCCAGACCTCAGCCACCCTTAGTCCATTCCTCTGACCGGCGTCAGACCCTCAGTCGTTCCTCTAGCAAACACACAGAGTATATTCCAGCCTGCTTTGTTTGCCAGATTTTTGAGTGTTTGTTTCTGATTCAATAGGACCTTCAAGCCATCTGTATTCTGTTTATCCTGTAAGTCTGTTATCCTGAAATCCTATGAAACCCGTTTTCCTCGTCTGCTTGCCTGCTTGGTTAATGGACTCATTTTTTGGACTTCGATCTCTGCTGGGCCCTTGGGTACAGTCTGTTGTAGTACTTGCAGTTGGGCTTTTTGAACTCGGCTCATGTTTGGGATCACATGCTTTGTTTCAACCCATTTGGCTCTCGTTGCTAATCTCTTAACACTTTGTGGAATAAAATCTGGCTGAACTCAAGCCTTGCTCTAAGAATCTATTGTCACAATTATCTATTCGGCAATCAGTACATTGTGTGCTTTTGTCTGTCCACCCAGCAAATCTTGAGTTTTTGGTTCCAGATGCAGAAACTGCTATTTGTTGAACTGTCCGGATTCTCTCAGCACCAGTTTCAACCTGAAACATTCTTCCTCTCACGCCTGTTCCTGTGGACTTAATTGCAGTCCTAGTTATAAATTCCAGGCTGCCGTTTTTGTGCTTCTTCCTCACCAGTAGGTGTGTCACATGACTCCAATCCCCCTGCTGTGCAGTCCTGCAGAAGAAAAACAAAAAAAAAAACAAAACCAGAGGATGTGTCCACACTAAACAATCTCATCCAGCCAGACAGAGAGTGAACTCGATGCATACACGGTTCTAATCCATGCACCATGAGATGATAAGTGTGCGGATAAGCAGCTGATTGAGGTGTTAAACGCGGTGTACACAGGCCTGCTTATGGATAGGCTTTAATTGATGCTGGTAATTAGGTTTTGTGCAAATGCATCATCATCAGAATGTTTGCTTTTAATCCAAAACTGCATCCCTTATTCTCTTAGTACACACTGAGTTTCAATGGGACAACGCTGTAGTGCTTGCATGTCAGAAATATAAAAAGGAAGGAGAGGTTAAGATGTGCAAAAGACAGACAGACATTTCATGCAACAGGCTCCTGCCGCACTGTCACAAAGAAGGGAGACCACACACACTGTTCTAACTAGGTCACCCAGAGCGTAAAACTCCAACATATTTATCATCAGCTGCAACAGATAGAGGAAATCAGCCACAATTCTCACTTTTACCTCAATCAGGTCTTGATGACATCATAAGGCAACATTATCAGAGACATGATAAAAGGAAAACCTGTCTTTTAGAGAATCAACGAGGTGAAGGATTAAATTTTAAAGGCAGACCTGCCTCATTCTTCCCAAACACAAAGACTGTCTTTCCACATTTTTTTTCTTTCAAAAACCATCTGACATGTTTTTAAAACAGCTTCCATTCATATGATAAAATTCAGCCACCCAGCTGCCCTTCGTCTCTGCCATCTTCAGCGTGAACATAGTCGTCATGATCGTTGGTACAGGAGATCAACAGGTAAAGCAGACAACTATACAAAGGGAACATGGAACGTTGGTTTAAATCAAGTTTGCAGGTGAAAGATGAGTCTCGTATTATATTACCAGAAATATAATAAACTAAGTATCATTATGACTGCAACACAGCAACATATCCTTAGAGAAAAACATCATGAAAACATCATACACTCATATTCACAGGAAGGTAACTTATGTATGGTTTGAAGCCCATATCTGGGTGCCGTCATGTTTGCTGATTCTGGTTTCGTCACGATGAACGCATAAATGGATAACGAGGTGGAGCATGGGTCTCCATTGTGTGATGAAAGAAGCCTGAACATGCCCCTATCTTCAGGTTCAAACCAGCTAAGCTAACAGGCTAACCTCAGTTTGGGTGTTCATGAAATCATATTTTTGGGGAATGCACGGTGGTTGCCGTGACGGTTTGTTTTGGGCATAAAAAGTTAGTTATCGGCCGCTTATTTTCTCAGTAATCGTGTATTAAAGGGATGGATAGCTGCTACAGGTGCTAACACCATTAGCATACAACATTAAATACAATGAGAATTTCACTCGGTGCGAATATTGCAACATGAACATCTTAGGTGGTCTGTTAGTGTTAACCTGCTAGCTGTCCACAACAGCTAGAAGCCGCATTTTGTGGACAATGAGTTACCGATACTGTGAGAGTCTGGATTGGATCAGCCGCTGTCACTCCAAGTGTATTAGAGTAAATCTGTTGGAAATAGTTAGCTTGACCAGCATAGCCTAGCTTGTTAACTGCAGAATTAGCAATAGACTATAAAATGTCACCTTTATCATCACATCCAAAAATATATGTTATGTCACTCAGTCTTACATGGGATGTTTTCAACCATCATTTATTTTGACTTTAGCCGCTTCTAGAACAATAATGTTAAGTGGACCCGGGAAAAAAAACGGAAAAGTTAAAATACTAATTCTACTTGGAATGAATTAATTGGAAAGAAAAAGAAAAAAAAAATCTGGTTTGAAACTTTAAACAGAACTCAAATGTCCAAAATGGCCTCATTTCTCAAAAGTGAAAAATCTTTAGTTTCAAGAATGTGGATCCAGATGCGGATTACTGTTTTTGGACATTCTTACATACCTAATGACAGTTCAGTTACAGCTTTATTTCTTGCAGTTGCACTTTGTTGTTGTATTTTAGGCCTTTCCTTTTAAGATGCAAGGAAATTTGTGAAAACAGATGAAGGCCCCCATGTCCATATAGTATTTTTTTTTCAAGCAGAAAAGCACAGAGAATGCTTAGAAATGCCATTTCAGCATTTACAGTGAAAGAAAAATACAAAACCTGACCGTGGGATTTGTTTCCAAGACAATAAATGGCTTATGACTAACTTATAGCATATGGTAATAAAAAGCACTCACCCTCAACAGGAACCAACCATCTGTCCAATCTGCTATCACATTAGTTTTTTGTCTCTATTTTGATCGATTTTGACAAATCATTTGTAGACAGAAACAGCAAAAACAGACTGTTTCTTCTGTGATTGGTTGACTTTTGATTGGTTGCCTGAAAAGGCGTAAAAGTGATATTACAGCACCTGTCTGAAAAGTTCAGATAGTTTCAACTTAAAAAGACCGGGAACACCCACACAAAATAAATAAATGAAAAAAATGGACGACACCCTGGAAAAAGATGCTGGTTGCACTTTTTTTCCTGTAGGTTCCTGCATGCAGCTGCATACACTTTGCCCTCATTTACAGCAGTTGGAAAAGAAAGACGCTACCTCTCAAGAAACACAAACACAAACCCTGCATCCAAGTCCTTAGAATGTACCGATGTGTTATGTATGCCAAGAAAATTCCAATTCCACGATGGCAGATTTTTAAAAATGGTTTCTGATGTATATTTGTACAATTCCCCGGCCCCTTGTACTGTTTTCATGCATTTCCGCCATTTTTGAATTTTTCCAGAAAGTGCTTCCTTATTTACCAGGCTTCAGCTAAGTCATCGGATAGCGCAGTGCACTGTGTTTGCACACTATGGATGTAGTAGATCATCCAGGTACTATTCAACTACTACTAAATGCCAACCAAGTATTTAGACACCCTACGGTTTGTGACACTGTTTGTTGCTTACCATATTGTGCGAATTCAGATGTAGACATCCTTTTCTTCATCACGTACAGATTACAAGGTCAAAACTGGATCAGCTATGCTATTGTCCAACTAATAAAAAAAGGAGTTTAGTTGCCATTTGTATGGACTACTTTCCAAAAAATTTATTCCACTAGTGGCATGGTCCTGTCCTTCAGAACCCCTGCCCCCTCGAGTAGATTTAAGAGCGCTGCTTTGTCCTTTATGATCACTGAAATATTTCAAATATATTGACACTCCAACAACTGTGCCATGAAAGTCAATAGCAGCCCAGATCTGTGTTCAGACACAAGAACTTTTCACCGGTAATCACTCACGAATTTTGGGCATGGTTCACACATCAGTCTGGTGTTCAGACCGCACCAAGAGAAAATTTGCATATGAGATTAGTAAAAGCTGCTTGACCTCTATCCAAGGGCATGATGGGTGGTGGAAGGCTGTGATGTGAGAGATGAAGCTCTAAAATGCAAGTCAATTTCCTGTGGGGCTTATCGGAGCCATTTGACTGGCGTGCGAGCAGCAAGCGGCCGTCAGTTGTCAGGATTTAAACTTCGAGCGGAAATGAGACACAAGGGTGTGCTCTGAATATCCTACAATGATCGAATAAGAGAGGGAGTGAGAGAAAACCTGCAATCTAAAAAAACTCTGCCACAAGTCTCAAACGACCAGGCAGGGAGCCAATTCTGACTTGAGATTTTCATTAAAAATGGTCTCACAGTTGATTAGAATATATTGTTAAATTCTGGTGACACCATTTTAAAATTTCTTGATTTTGTAGCATGGCTGCATCAATATTCAGAATTGGAGAATCACATCCACTTTAAGGCTCTCACCTGCTAAATACCAATGCAGAGCAGGTACCTCAGTGGGTATGGAGGAGTCTACCAATATGCAGACCTGCGTTCAATTCCCTGTCATGCTACTTGTCTGAGTTCTTGGACAAGACACTTCATCCACATAATCCCACTCCACCCAGTTCTAAACAGGCTGCTAGGTAACCTGCAATGAACTTGCGTCCCATCCAGAGGAAGTTGTAGACTCATCCACTTCATTGTCCATAGGTGTACGTGCGGGTGTGACTGTTTGTTTGTCTATATGTGGCCCTGCGACAGACTGGCGTCCTGACCAGGGTGTACCCCACCTCACACCCTATGACTGCTAGGATAGGCTCCAGCCCCGTGACCCTTAATTAGAGTAAGCGGTTGAAGATGAGTGAGTGAGCGAGCTAGAGTTTAGCCTGGGCTATTTTTCATTTTCAAATTTCTCCTTCAAAGTTAAAATCTGAATGAAAAACTTCACAAATCAAAGGTTCTTACACAGTATGCTTAACAAATGTTTATATAATGCTCGGTAGGACTGAAACAAGCCTGCAGCACAAAAGTTTGCTGGTTCACACAACAGAATCACAGTTTAACTTTTTCCATGACTTAAGTTTTGCTAAAGGGATTTTGCAGCAAGTTACATCTATGATAAAATAATTTAACAGGAAATTTGACTTGTGTGGAATACAACAAAACAGAAAAAATATCTTGTGTGATCAGTGCTGCATGGCTAATCAGAGTGACAGATGCACCAAATTGATTGAGTCCCAAATTAATGAACATTTGGTGTTATATTTCGTTGGCATCATTAAATAATTAAATTAAATTAAATTAAATTAAATAATTCTGGCATGGTGGAAGTTCTCAGTGTGGTTTCTCATGCTGTTGTATTGAGCACTCAATACAGTGGTGTATTATTACAATGATATTGACTGACACTGGTTTACCACTCGCCCCTACAGTTAGCATTAGTCTATGTACTTAGAGACAACTGTATGTGTGTGTGTGAGGGGGGGGGGTGTATATGTCCCTCTCCTGTCCAAACAGCACCTCAGAATACAGGGAGTGACACGGACTACTGAGCACGTTAGTAGTAGCAGTAGTAGTAGTAATAATAATAATGATGATTATGACAACTACTGTCTCTTCTTGAGGCAGCTTTAGTCTTACCCTAACAGTTCTCTGGAAACTGGGGTAGGTGGGGGGTGATAGCTTTGTTGATGAAGATTAAATTTTCATTTCAGTCTCTGAATCAAACCCGCCCTGGGGCAGTTAGTTGGCTGGTTTACTTCTAAAGATTACAAATGCAATACTAAATGAATGAATCCCAAGAATAGGGCTGTACCTCAGAGAAGCTCTTTTTTATGTAAGTCACTTCAGGTTCTCCCTTGTTTCACTCTAGTTCGCCACAGCTGATCGAAGGTGGATCTTTGTCAATTTGGCACAAGTTTTACGCCGGATGCCCTTCCTGAACCAACTCCAGATTACATGGAGAATTGGTAGGGGTGACCTTGAACCGGGAACCTTCTACGCGGGAAACTGGCGCATTTAACCGCTTGGGCACCACCGCTGCCCCACTGTGGGCTCAGCTATATTTCATCTAAAAAAAACAACAACAAAAAAAAAAACAATGAAATGTAGAATCTTACAATAGATGTTCTTTATGATGTTTACACACCATTAAACAGACAAGTGAAGCATCTCTGAAAAGGTTATGTTAGTCACAGTCCTTATGTCCACATCTCTCCAGCGTGGCAGCAGAATACCCAGTGGGAATTAGGCCACTTGTTTTGTAGGTTTTTGGGCCATGCGAGGTATTTGGGCTGGGGGGTCTGTGACTTAACATTAAGGAATGATGTCCTAATCTGAAAAAAAACATTTCCTGGATACCTCCAGGATTATGAGTGAAGGTAGGGTATGTATTGTCCTTCTGATGCCTCTTTCATTTCATTGATGAGCCATTTGAGTTGAGGGGTTGATTAGTTGTGATGAAAACTCGTGCCCTCTTTGCCATGCACAGCGTGTAGGTGTCCACACTGTTTTAGATTGCAGTGTTTGTAGTAAGCATGAACCCCTACATTTCTATCCAGGCTCGTGTACTACAGGAAACCAACTTCCACCGGTGTTCCTATGGCTATATCAATGTCTTGGGATGGGAAAAACTTCCACCTGAATGTCTTTTTCTATATCTTTTCTACTGTTCTGCCACTATTTTTATATTACTGTTGAAATGAAACATTTCAGTGGAGCGGTTGCTGTATACAGATAATCTAAATCGAAGCGGATGGATAACCTGTTTTGCAGCTAGCTACCCCGAGTGCGGCGGCATTAATGCAGAGTTTTCTCTGGTGTG
This sequence comes from Opsanus beta, assembly GCA_900660325.1. Taxonomy (NCBI): domain Eukaryota; kingdom Metazoa; phylum Chordata; class Actinopteri; order Batrachoidiformes; family Batrachoididae; genus Opsanus; species Opsanus beta. The sequence goes on from CABFOU010246202.1 coordinate 8,091, forward strand.
TTTTGAATAGATCCAGCACTTCTCCGGGTGCATCAGACTGTCTGGATGACAGACACGTCTTCCTCCCTTCATTAATCTCCATTTAGTTCTGCACTGGAGAGGATGGAGGGATGGATAGGGGAGGGAGTGATAGACGGAAGGAGGGAGGGAAACGAGGGAGTGTTAGACGAGAAAAACTGGGGGAAGAGGAAGATTAAATATACTGCTGACCATGAAATCAAAAGATCGATGACATTGTGAAAGGCAGAAAGAGGGAATCTGAGAGATGTGAAGGTAGAGCTGTTGAAAAGACAAGTCAGGAATATTAGGAAGAAGGTGGGAGAGGAGGAGAGCTGAGGAATATGGGTATAAAATAGGAAAAAATGGTGGTAGGAGAAAACAGCAGGGAAGAAGAGGAAAGAGAACGCCTGCTGTTTGATCTTTAACAGGATTATTTTTTTCCCTGCTGTCCTTTTATTTATTTGATTTCCCCCTCATATTTATTCATATGTAAATGCCGTGTAATGGCTGTTTGACAGCAGAAAACCATATTCAAGCCGTGTGCAAAAACAAGCCAAGTCCAGTCTAGGAGCATATGTTGGTGCTACCCACCACACAATGGAATCACCCTGTGTCCACTGAGGGGGGAAAACCAGTCCATCCTCACCTCTCGAAAGTAACCATCCACATGCTGCAGCCACGTGAAAATTGGGCTTCCCCTTGGTCTTCTTCAGCCATTGAGGCCCTCAACACTGAGGGCTTGATAGATTGTGGACAGCGAAAGGTGCCACATGGCCAACATGTAGCCGACATTCCCTCACAATGCAAGTGATCCTCCTCAGAGTCTCCCTAAGTAACCACTACCCAATGATCCTCTAAAGAAATCTGGTTCCAAACATATCTCGTTGTCACCTTAGGTCAGTGGTTAGTGTCCAAGTCTCAACCATATAGTAAGACAGGAAGCACCAGGACCCAAAAAGTCTTGGACCATTGTTCCCTTGAAAAGATATCTGCATAGTCAAACACCTCTGTCCAGTGACCTCATGATTCCATAGGTCTTTTTCAGGGTCCCCCACAATCCCTCGTGGATGGCGTGGTTCCATCAACTCTGACCAAGCCGAAACTATATGGATGGTAGTTTATAACAGTGTGCTTTATGTTGAATCAATAAAATGAAATAAACATGTAACAAGTTTTTAAATTTTTTTAGAAGTAATTTTTTGAGATGGAAATGCAAAATTATTGTGAAGGTTTTCACAGAATGCCATCCGGAAAACACGTTACTAAGAGATACATTTGTAAGAAATGTTGTGGGCACACTGATAAAGAAAACAAACAAAAAATTGGCAGAATGGATTATTTTATTTGAAGTATCTGAGTTGGATCAGTCCAATGGTGGTCAGAAGATTATAAGACCCCTGGCCCTGCCCCTGGCGTGCAGCCAGGATTCTTGAATCACAAGCAGATATAATTTAACACCCTCAAGATGGTCTGACCAGATTCGATTCCAACTTTTGTGCTCCCACTGGTCTTGTCCAATGGTCTGCTTCCACAGTCAGAACTGTTTACTGTCTTTGGCTGGAAATCGATAGAAACTCCTTTTCGTGCCATTTTTAAAATTTTGGCCACTCCGGTTGCACAACAGAAACTCTCTCTACCCAACTTCCATCGGAATGCTTGTGGCGAAGTCACGCTCCCATTCACTTTCTTTGCATGATGCAGTGCGGGTTCGTTTACACCGGAACAACATCAGAACTCAGGGAATGCTGGGATACCCTGAGAAACCATGCAGTATTTATTTTTATTGTGTTTTAAGTAAAAAGTGACATTTATTCAACTTAAAAAAAAACACGCTGTTATGAAAAACTGTTTGCATGTTCTCAGATTACTAGAGCCACACCAGCCGCAAGGGATTGTGGGGAACCCTGAAAAACTGAGCTCTTCCCAGTCTCGAAGACTGAGGATCCAGAGACATGAATGTCACCGCTGAGATAAGTGAGTGTCTCTTAAAGTTCAGCTGTTTCGCCTCATATGGATACACTTCTGATGGCCGAGTCCAGGAAGTCATTGGAAGTCATTGAAAGCCTGGACCTATGGCTGTGTCCCAATTCAGCGGCTGCATGCTTCTAAGGCTGTAATCAGCCATTTACATAAGTGGTGCGACTAGTCTCTCGGATTTCAAAGGCTACCTGCGAAGAGGCCGAAGCGTGCAGCCTTCTAGTCCTTGTGTGTGTGTTTTTTTAGTTTTTTTAGTTTAGATAGGAAAAATCCTATCTAAACTATGAGCTACACCTGCTATGCTAGTTTGCTATGTGCTGCTCTCAAGGTTGCTAGGCGACATGGGTAGGGGCGGGGAAAGTTAATGATACAACGGCTCCGTGGGCGAGACCGTATCATTTCATCACAGTTTGTTCTATCCTCTACTTTGTCTGAAGGACTGAAGCCTGAAGAGTTTTGTGGGACACAGACTTTAGAAGGATGGGGATGGAGACCCTGAATTGGGACACAGCCTTAGTCCTGATCCAGGACAATCTCAAACCCAGACACATCTATTGCTCATTGAGCTTCTCAAGTGCTGCAATCACAGTATCCATTGATACTCGGCAGCAGGTCTGAACACTACCAGGAAACAGCAGAGTCCAGTAATTGTGGATTCAGAATCAGCTGCTTTTTTCCACTTGTTTTAACAACTCAACCTTTTCAAAACAATCTCGTCTCTTGTTCGCTTCCCCTGTGGATTGTGGGAGATGTTCATCTGGGGTTATGACGGCACCGTCATTCTGATCCTTATTTTGACTTCTGTTTTAAATTCAAAACCAGGAGATTTGTCTCGCAGAAGAGGTGACCTTATTTCTGTGTTGCCATTTGCAAGGGTTGGAGTGACAAGCTTTTATCTGATGGAGGCTGGATCCCTTCAATTTGGCCTTCTTCTTAGATTATGCATGTCTGGTTCTGTCGATTATCAATGTGGCCATCGCCAGCGGACAATACTTAATCGCCGTGGACTGTAGCCCAAATCGGATTTAGTTATCACTGTTTGTTTGTGCTAATTCTGGAAGCTGAATGTTTGTTTTTCCCCCATCCATGCAGAGTCCACATGCTTGTTTTCTATAGTGTGTGTATATATGTAGGATGCACAAGACCAGACCATTCAGTAAGCAGCAGAAAAATCACTCCATTCCCCTGAGATACAACTGCATGCCTCAAAAGATTCTGATATTCAGTGTGCTTTTTTTTGCAAACAGAACTAGATGCATACTGTACATGCAGCTGCTGCAGTACATGATGGGACGCTGGTGCATAACCACAAAACGCGTCGCAGAAACCAAGTTCCTAAACCAGATTCTAAAAGGTGTTGTGCATGTTTGTGCATGCCTCAGAGATTCTAATGGAGTGCAATTTTTGTTTAAAAACAGCACTGAATGCATACTGTGCATGCAGCTCCACAGACCTGCAGCATATGAGGGGGTCTTGCACCATTTGAGGGGCTGCTGCCACACAATCACAGTTGGGTCAGAGCGTCCTGGACATAGAGGCCATGAACCAGATTGTAAGGTGTTGTGCAGTTTCACGCATGCCTCAGTATCCTCAGAGTACTGCAGTACCAGCAAGGACCGTAGTCATTAGAGCAGTATTGCAGTTTGTCTGTTAGGGCGCTCTGGGCCACAAAATGTGATTAGATTCTGGTATAAAACATTTATTTCCACAACATCTACTGCGCTCCGGAGAGGAGCCTTTAGTTTGAGCTTAAATATGAAAATGGTATATAAAGTACATGCCTGGGAGGGCAGCAAATACAATTTATCAGTGAGACCTGGCACAGTGTGTCTGTGGGCACATGGGCACAAATAAGAGTGCACGTGTTTAACTGTGTTGATTTATTATTCTTTTATAGGTTTGGCAGTAATGCATCATTTTGCAGGCTGGGGTAAAACTACTTAGGATTACACAGTGCGGTCCTGTTTATGTGAAATGGATTTCACTTGTGTGCAAGTGTGCGCAGCTCAATTATATCAAAATGACAGTGCTCGTGTTGGGCCACAAATGCAACCAGTTCACATTTTTGAAAGAGTTCGGGAAGGATAATAGCATCTGGAAAAGCCATAATTGACAGCCCATTTCTGATATTTACTGCATCATTATGTCATTGTGTTTACAGACAGAGAGAAGGGGTATTTTAACTGGTGCCGCTTACAACAACATGATGAAACTGGATTCCACAAGACTGCAACAATGGAATCGATAACTCGACTACATACTCAAAAACAGCAGGTTGTTGTGCAGTTTTCCATTCCATCCCATCCATCCTGTGCATTATGGGACATGGTCTACAGTGATCTAGAAACTGGCGTCTCGATGAGAAAATACAGTACAGATTGTACCTGGAAAGTCTAAGTCAATCTACAGTAGAACTATAAAGGAACTTTTGAGTTTGTTAAAGTAGTCCCATTGTGAAAAACTGGGTTTCTGCAAGGTTTTTTTTTTTTTTTGCACCATCACATTTTTGCTAACTTAGGCTCATTTTTCACTGCACCTGCAAGTAGTGCATCTCTATGTGCTAATCATAGCGAGAATTAGGTGCAACTCAGAAATGTCTTTCCTGCAATGTAACACCATTACAGTGTCATAAATCACTGAGAAATTGTAAGTTGTGTTTCTTTTATAATGCATTCTACAAAAATTGAAAAAAGTGGAATCGACATACATACCTACCTACCAATATCAGAAGGTATGTGTGCGTGTGTGCGTGTGATCCTGGCTGTGCTCATTTTTAAATCTAATCAGATTATTCAAGTCAATACTCTGATCACTATTTTGTATCGACCATGACATATGTGCATCTCTTTTCTTGTCTACCTATCAAAATCTAACAGTTTTTTTATATATAAAAAGTCAGCCACTGAAGTACCATCAACACGTTGAGAGTGGATATATTTCAATTCCAAAATTCAATAAGACCATCAATTGACTTGACATTTCTATTGTTAACATAAGCTGCACGATGGATTTATGTTGCCGCCTGGAAACCAAATAATAAATTTAGTCTGTTAGCTCGGGATGCTCATTTTTAGTCTCGGCCCTGGAGGAAACAGGGATTAATGGATTGTGGCTTTGCTGCTCTTTGCTGTGTACAGAGCGAGAACCACACGGCTGCCTTTTCTCACCTTTCCTGTGTACGCTGCAGTGCCTTGGCAGAGCACCAGCTCATCAGGTTTTTGCACCGCTCTTTGGTTACGTGCATGACTCGGAGTCTTGGACTCAACGCTGGTGCTCAGCTATGCAAAACAGACAGAAAGATGGAGA
>CABFOU010246213.1:0-10255 GCA_900660325.1 Opsanus beta
AAAAAGACATGAGACAGAGCTGGAGGTGGCAGAGCTGAAGATGTTGCGATTCTCTTTGGGAGTGAGGAGAATGGACAGGATTAGGAATGAACATATCAGAGGGACAGCTCAGGTGGGACGGTTTGGAGACAAAGTCAGAGAGGCGAGATTGAGATGGTTTAGAGATGTGCAGAGGAGGGACCCAGGATATATAGGGAGAAGGATGCTGACGATGGAACCACCAGGCAGGAGGAGAAGAGGGAGGCCAAAGAGGAGGTTTATGGATGTGATGAGGGAGGACATGCAGGTGGTTGGTGTGACAGAAGAAGATGCAGAGGACAGGGTGAGATGGAAACGACTGATCTGTTGTGGCGACCCCTAACTGGGGCAGCCGAAAGAAGAAGAAGAAGATTCATACAAGTATAAATACCATTTAATAATATAAAACATCTAACTCTTAACTTTTATGTACAGTTTATCTATTTATTTATTTATTTAGTTAAAGACCGGTCAGAGAATGGATATGAGAACATTTGCAAGTCACTTAGTATCACTTAGAGTTTGTTTCAGTCTATCAGTAATAGAGAGAAACAGTATAGTAATGTATGGTAATTTTGTTGAAAGCAATTTCACTAGAAAAACAGGGTGATTGTCAACAAAGCAGGCTAGTGAGGGAAGCTTCCAAGAGCCCATTGCCAACTCTGAAGGAGTTATAAGCTTCTGTGGATGCGACTGGAGAAACTGGACAACTTCTGTTGATTGCTTCACCAGTTACAGCTTCATGGTAGAATGGCACAAAGGATTATTATTATTATGATTATTACAAACTATAAACAGATTCAATCTAGCATTGGGTCTCCCCTGTGTCTCCTGGAAAGCTCACACTCACTCACTCATCTTCAACCGCTTACTCCAATTAAGGGTCACGGGGGGGGGGAGGCTGGAGCCAATCCCAGCAGTCATAGGGTGGGGCGTGAGGCGGGTACATCCTGGACAGGAAGCCAGTCTGTCGCATTCACACCCGCACGCACACCTACGGACAATTTAAAGTTTCCAGTCCACCTAACCTGCATGTCTTTGGATGTGGGAGGAAGCCGGAGCACCCGGAGGGAACCCATACAAACGCATGTTCCTGGAAAACTACATCTGGAAAACTACATCTGGAAAACTACATCTGAAATTTCGCATCTTCTTTTGAACTCAATCCTTAAATCATTTGACATTTAAGTGATATTGCTCCAGGGCACATTCACTTCTTTTAAGTATTTCACTGCACTCCGGCTTGCCGTTGTTGCTTTCGCGTATCACAGCAGAGCTCAGGAGTTTGACGTCAGACAATCTCTCAAAGTCACGACTCAGGCACTCTGGCAGGAATGAGATCAAAATTAGAGCTGCTCACATTTGAGCGTATTTCTCCATCAAGTGCCAAAAAGCTATCAGATCTGGATCTCTGTCCAATATACTGTCTAACATAGAACCCACATGAGCGACAAAAAGCCGATTTAAGGCAAAACAGACCTGTGAAGGGTAACGTTAATCCACTTCAGGCTATCAAGTACCATGTTAGCTTTCAGTGTTAAATTCACTCCCCCAACACAAATTGCCTCCATAAAAACAACATTTCAACCAAAGCTTCACGCACAGATGTGTAAAAACTGACAGCGACTGTTATATGTCAGAGCACTGCAAGTAAAGTTCAGCAATTTGTGGATTCAAGGTTGTAACAAAGAGAGCTGCAGGCACAGAATAAAGCAGAACAGCTCGTATTCAGTTTCTGAAAAACACTTTTTGGAGTAAAACTGTAGCCATGGCCCATCAATCAAGTGAAGGTAGGGTGTCAAGTAAAGTGTCAATTTTAAAAATTAAGAATAATTAACTCCTGAATCCACATCTGCATCCACCTTGGCACCAAGATTTGACTGAATCTCCACTTTACTGTAACCAGTATTTTTACTCAAAGTTCTTTCAGTTTCTCCTTTATTCCCCCTCAGGGTCACCACGGAGGATCCGAAAAAAAGAAAAAAAAGAACCCACAAAAACAGTTAACTTTTGAGTAATCAAGTAGTCTTACTAAAAGAAAAAAAAAAGGCCTTTTGGTGATGTGGTATTACCTGGCACAACAGAGGTGCAGGTCACCTACTGTACTAAATACTGCCTAAAGTATCTTGTTAAAGCTACAATGTGTAGGATTTAGGGATGTTTATTAGCAGAAATGCAATGTAGCATTCATCACTAAATATTCATTCACGTATAACGACCTGCAACAACAAATCTACAGTATGTGTTTTCATAAGTATAAAATGAATTCTTCATGTCTGCACGGGAGTGGGCCCCCTCATGGAGACCGCCATGTTGCAGTACCAAGTTGATACAGTAGCCTAAAAGGGACACACTTACTTTATCTTTCTCATTTTGAAATGCAGCCAAAAGACAGAAGAAAAAAGACGAGGAATCAGTGGTTTCTCCCCTCCACACTGTCTACAGGTTGCTAGTGCAGGCTAATAAGATTGAGAACCCTGACATTTGTGAAATGTAGGATCAAAGAAATTGCTTATGACAAGAAAAGACAAGGGAGAAGGATTCCTTGTCATCAAAGAAGTGAAAATGTGACTGGGGAAAAAAATCGTGACTGGTGATGACATATTGCAATTTGCAACCTCACCACTAGATGACACTACATTCTACACACTGTGGCGTTACCATATGCATTAGGGAAATGTCTTTATAACAGTATAAATCAGCCGTTAGTTTGTTATAGAGATTACATTTCCAAACTCACACTTAACCAACGAATGACAGCTTTATGACAGATATTGTTAACCTCCAATGTTCCGTAATCCTTACAAACCTTGACTTTGACTGTTTGTTGACTTCATGACACACCAGTCTTTCAAAAAGTCCAAGTGATATAACAACAGCATAAAGGGCAGTTTTACATAACCTAAACTTTGAAAGGGTCAGAGATGTTTATCGATTTGACTTTGTGCAATTGATATATAGATATGAATATGTTTCGAGTCAAGGTACTACTTTTGTGGCCTTGATGTTAATGTTGGCCCCTTTCAATCGCATGGAGAAAGCGATGGGGGACATCAGTAGAGGTTATCTGGGTGTAATCCTAAATCCATGTTATAGGCCTTCCAATTGGGTTTTTGGCATGATGGACAAAGATGTTCTGACACTAAACGGCCGCAATATGAAGAAAAAGGCTTTTCTCTTGGACTTGCGTGGTAGTAAGAAAGGGGTTATCAAATAACTTTACTGTTTTGCATACATATGTATTACACATACATATATATATTGTACACATACAGAGGTATACATATGTAGAGGCAATGATTCTGATTTTTTTCAAGCTATGTATGTGCACTTGTCGTTCTTACAATTCTTTAATTCTTTCCTTTTCCACATTTGCTTCTCAGTTCTTCTGTGCATACATGTGCAGCGCAACACTTTGGATAAGCATGTGCATGTGCCTATGTGTGGCCACGTGTATGACACCTAAATGCGCCTGTGATGGCATCTTTGTTACCTTTCGCTCGCTCCTGCCCCAGTGGCACATTCCTCTGCAAGCATCTCTGTATGAGCAGTGCTCTGTGGCACACTTTGATGTGGCATAGGGGAGATTGGATTTGGCATTAACAATCATTAGTCAATCTGTGTGCGTGCGCGTGTGTGCACATGAGCGTGCTTATGCAATGTGTTTCCTGGTACGTAATGTGCATGCGGGTATCCTGTGGGAACAGGAGTGTGCAAGTGTGCGTTTGCGGTTGGAAAGGGCATTAAGTATCATTACCTCTTACTAGTCATCACCTGCACGCTGCCAGGCCCACAGAGTCACTTTAGTCAGCAGGCCTGGCCAGCGATCACACACACACACAGGCAGACAGACAGCCAGGCTTATGTCAAGGTAACTTAGAGGACCGTCTTCCAGGCTTTCTGCGATCAACACTCATCTAACCACTATATGTAGGGCTCATCGCTTTCAGGTTGTACTTAAATACTTGTGAATTTTTCAACAAGCAACAGCCTTAATGTCCACCAAGACGCTACGATTAGTCAACAAGGCTTCACAAGCAACTTGACTAGCCTTTCTATGTTTATTTTATAGTCACTGTGCATGTTAAAAGATGCTAACATAGCACAAAATAGGAGCTTCACGAGTCTTCAGCTGCATTGATCAAAACCAAAAATCTCAGACCTGCATAATTTTTAAAGAGGTGCTTATGGAAATTTTGTGGACCCACCCACTGACTGCGCTCATTAATCCTATGCTTACCCCGCAAATCAAAACAAGTCAAGTCTGGGAGCATGTGCTGGTGCCAAGCATCACAACTCGCCACATCCACACCACCACAGAATCATCCAAGGTCCTGGGTGGCAACCACTCATGCAGACAACTGATCCATCCCCACAGCTCTCTCGAAAGTAACCATACACCAGCTGCAGCAAGGTGAATCATGGGCATCCCCTTGGCCTTCCCAACACTGAGGCGCCTGTGTGCTGCATCATGGACAGAGAACTGTACCACATGATCAAAATGACACTCCCTCAAAATGCAAGTGAGTATCGCTTGCATTTTGAAAATGTCACACTTGTGTCCACTTTCTAAATAGCTAGCTGCTTGATGGCACACCCCAGCTTAAAAGGGGGATCACAGATAAGTGTCATGCCCAACACATACATCCATCTTCTTAACCCGCTTATTCCAGCTAAGGCTAAGAGAGAAGCTCGAGCCTATCCCAGCTGTCACTGGATGAGAGGCGGGGTACCGGCCTGGACAAGACGCCGGTCTATCACAGGGCCAACACATATCGACAGATAAACACATTCACATTCCCACTCACACTTACAATCAATTAAGAGTCACCAGTTCGCCTAACCTGCATGTCTGGAAGTGGGAGGAAGCCGAAACACCCAGAAGGAATCCATGCAGGGAGAGCATGCAAACTCCACACAGAAAGGATCAGGCTGGAAATGAACCCAGGACCTTTTCGGTGGGGGGCATCGGTGCTAACCACTAAGCCACCATGCTGCCCCCTGCCCAAAACATGCCTATAACTGGCAAAACATGCCTTGGAGCAATTTTCAGAAAGAATTGAAATTGCCAGGACTGCTTTCATTTGGAGAGTTTGAACGCATCATAACAGACATTGAAAGGAATTCCCTTGGATTGTGTAATTGTGTATGATCAATGCTTGGTTATTTGCCTGGTGCTCACTCTGTCTTTATGCAGTGTCTTTTATTGTATTACTGTTCTGTTTTAGAGTTGTAGTGTGTCTGTATTTGTTTGTTTTAATGTTTTACTGTTGTAACACTGTGCTGCCTTCCTGGCCAGATCGCTCTTGGAAAAGAGATTTTTAATCTCAACGACGCCTATCTGGTAAAATAAAGGATTTGATTGATTGATAATTAATTGAATAAATACATACAAACCCTGTGCACCTAAATGCGTGTGCGCTGAACGTCTTAGGCTGTATGCCATAGACTGTCAAGATATAGCCCTTTATCTCTTCTTTTGCATTCCTTATGCCTTTTGATGTTACAAAGATGCATAATCTCCACGCACTTCCTGATTGTGTTCACATAGTCATGATCCATAGTCCTTCATGGATAATGCTACTCGCTGTCTGAATTCTTCCACTATATTGTTTTTTTTCTTTGCAGTAAATCTACACTGTGAATGCCGAGAGGATAAAAGGAGGAAAGAAGTGAATTCTGACTACCCTTCTCTGTGGGTTGCCACAGGTGATAATGACCATTATTAGTCCACTGGCGGATGTTTGTACTCTCTGACTGTACTTTAGTTGTAAACCATGTTTAACAGTTTTCTGTTGCACAAGGTAATAAAAGTGTAGCTATCGAAAGTTGGCAATAAATTAAAAGAATGTATTGAATAATTTTGCTCCTGTGTGCCCTGCGACAGACTGGCGTCCTGTCCTGGGTGTACCCTGCCTCATGACCCTTAATTGGAGTAATCGGGTGTAGAAAATGGATGAATGTTCCTGTGTATTATTGAACCATCATGCTAACACAAATCATATCTCACAAAGCGGGATGAACACAAGTAGGTGCGCACAGTGCATGTTGACTCACTAGGACAGTGAGGGACATTTTTAATGGGACCGATGAGGATAGGACAATGCATCCTCTGTAGTGCTCCGGGGGGGTTAGTGCACTTGCACAGATTCATGCACATCCACACATCCACACAAACATTCTCACAAATTCCACAGAATGAATTGGAATCTAGGCCATGCAGGCTTTGGAATTCTGCATTCAATAGCAGCCCTCATACACACGTCACACAGAGGGCATTCCAAACCCCCGTCATGCTTGCATCATACTGCTATCAGTGATAGAGAATCACATGTACTGAGTCTGTGGGCAAAGTTCTCACTCCAATACCAACCACTCTTGTGTTTTGACCACATGGATTTGTAATATATGTAGGCTCATGTGCATTCAATTCCAACACAGTCACACGCACATGAACTCCACCTGGTCTCCACCTCCACCACCCTATTTCCCTTCAAGATCTTGTGTCATGATTGCTTTTTTCTTTCTTCTAAAGGACAGGATATGGAGCAGTAGAGCACACTATGGCCTCTGTGTCTTCTCTGTCTCCCACTCCTGAGGGAATTCTCATTGTTTCCATTGTTGTCCTCTCCATGCCTACCTGCCGTCTGTCCCTGAGAGATGCATAAAAGCCTCCCAGGTTGCTCTCAGGAAACCACAATGCACTACACTATCCAAAAGCTAACTGCCTGTCCCTTCTCTCCAACACCCTTCCGACATAAATATCACTTTTGTAGTGGGCGGAAGTGGCTTTTTCTGATGCCATTTACTGTGGGGCGTCTAGGGAATCAAGGAGAGAGCTGAGGAATTGACACTTTGAGGAAAACACTTCAAGTTTATGGGAAGGAAGGAACAAAGGAGTAAAGGGAAGGAATGAAGAAAGATGTATGAAAAGGAAAATGGTTATTTATTCAGGAAGCAGAATACATTAAATTTGGCTGCATACTTTCTCTGAGCAAGCCTGTATGAGGATTGTAGCAAAGACATCTTTGTTCTTTTGGTTGCCAGCTGTCGGGGTAGTATAGGACAAAACAACCTGTTGTCACAAATCAGTCACTTGACGAGGGTATAGGTGGACAAGTTTGGCATGTTCATCATCATTGTGATCCATTTTTCATTCGTACATCACATCCATCGAAGAAGTGTATAAGAAATAACAAGAACACACGCTCATGCATCCCATGCTAGTAATTTGTGCCAAGGCATTCAGTTGGCTTTTGTGTTGGCTTGAACATTTTAATATATAGAAGTAAGTTCTATATTGGACCCGTTGATGCCGGTTCCCAGATTCTGTAGCATGAGGCAGATAAAAGTCTATGACTTCCTCTGGACGGGACACCACTCCGATGTAGGTTACTTCCCCAGCCAAGGCCAGTACCTATTTACAGGTGGTTGGCCTGAGACAATGCAGAGGAATTGTCTTATCCAAGTACACAAATAAGTAACATAACCGAGAATTGAACCCAGGTCTACATATGGTAGCCCAACTCCTTATCCCACTGAGTTACCTGCTCTACTTTGACATGTAAATCAGAAATTATTCACGGAACATGTCATTTATGTTCTAATACTGTGTTTGGAAATGCAACCAGCTCTGTTGTGATCACTAACCACTTGTGTTAAGATCAGAATGCATCAAGACCAAGGCACAGCTAAGACCAATGTAGGGTAAGACCAAGTCAAGACCTGAAATGGACCAATGGGAGTTCCACACTGCATTTTACAGTAGAATGTGAAATATTCAACTAATTTACTGACATCCCCACTGATGTGGTCTTGACTGGTCTGGAAAAAAAAAATCCCAAATCCTCAGTGTCTGAGACCAAGACAAGACAGTCAAAACACACTTGAGTCCAAGATGGGCCCAAGATTATCCTGATACCTTCAAAACGTGGTCTTGAGACCAAGCCTATTCTGACGTACCACAACACTACTAGCCATGCTTCCACACTGGGTTTTGGACTAACAGAATCTTGGCAGTACTGCTTTCAAAACTGAAAGCTGCGAGGTTTATAATTCATGTCGACCAAATTTTGTGGCTCTTTGGTTAGGGCAGTGACATGAAACAAACAGCTGACACTGAAGAAAAAAAACCCCCAGCTGCTGGGAGATAATAAATTACAATAATCAATACTTGTTTCAGTAAGATGGGCGGTCCTTAAAGAATCTTGGTGGAACACAATTGCGCTCAAATTTGAAGCTTTTGCAGATAGACTCTTTGAGGATACCCAGTTCAAATTTGGTGAAAATCGGACACATTATCAAACTATGACATGCCCAAAAAGTCTGATGGAAGCACAAACGGACTGAATTTTTAGGTCCTGCTTCTGGCCTTATTGTTAACAAGGGGTTAAAATGCGAACACTTTACTGACTCCATTGCACACATTGCTAATCACTATGAGACAGCCAAAGCTGCAAAGCTGTGAAAATTGTCGGGCTCACCTCCCAACTTTTTTGTTGTATCTTTTCCAAAATTTGACGAGTCTGTCAGATGAAGTGTGTACCCCCTCATGATGGATGCCATTATGCCTTCCACATTAAAATTTTTTAACTCTCTTTTCCCATCTCTGATCACCACTGACAGTTAGTTGGGTGGTTGCCAAGACACACCTTGAAAACCTCTACACAGTTTGGAATGAGCACAGACACCTCACAGCCCTGAGCTACATGCAATTATTTTCATTTCCGAACAGGAAGAGTGCACATCAGTGATCGTACACTTAGTGCTGCATGACCAACTGTAACACCTGCTTCAAAGACAGACACACAAATGCACTAAAGCACTCAATTCATTGACTCCTTTTTCCCTAACTGAGGGAGACCAGAGGAGACAGGTGAGGAAAAGAGAATAGGTGGGGGAGGAAGAAGACAGACGAGAGGGCGAGAGCATTTGAGAGGGGGGGGGCCCACCGTAGACGTCTGGAGCCAGGACACTGATGCTGGAGCCGATAGCTGTGGAATAGACGACTCACCACTGATGTTACACACATACACTGTTCTCCTTTCTGACTCTGTTATCATGCATAAAAAACTGCTTCGTGAACTATCTTCTGCCTGCCTGTCCATGCGGCATCCACGGACATTATGCCATAGCTCAGGAAACAGGTCACACGGTCTCAAATTATTTGGAAGATACAAGTTTCTACAGGCTGTAATGTAACACTGTGTCAGAAGTTTAAGCGAAAACATAGCAACAGCCAAAACCAACAAAATCCACCCATGATTCAGATCTCATTAACCAGTGACGTTGGGTATAGATTACTCAGAGATCCCAAGTTTGTTTTTGATCCGATTAAGCTATACCAGTCTGTGCACACCTGATCCCATCAGATCTCAGAGGTGAAGCAGAGTTGGTCCTGATAAGGTTTGGAACAACACACCATAACAGTATACACTACAACTAGCTTGTACTCGACTCATCAACTAGAAGAAGATTAGTCAATGAGCCAGTTAATCAGCATGATTTTCTTACAATTTATATCATGGACAGCTACAACAAAGAGAGACAGGCTACCCTTCAGAGATTGTTTCAACAAGGACAGAGATCAAGCAGGAACCAACACAGGCCCCACCAGCGCTGCCTTCACTTCATGACTTAAAATAAATATCTTGCATCGCGTAGAACCGCGAACATTGTTTCCTTGTAATTAGGTGTGTTAATGCAATTCAATTCAGTTCATTTATATAACGCCAAATCACAACAAAGCTGCCTCAAGGCATTTCACATGGGTAAGGTCTAAGCTTACCAACACCCCTGAGCAAGCACACAGGCAACTGTGGTAAGGAAAATCTCCCTCTGGCATTTTTGAGGAAGAAACCTCAAGCAGACCAGAATGAGAGGGGTAACCCACTGCAAGCACATTTTAAACTTGTAGTTCTACTGTTGTTGTTGGGGGGGTTTTGTGTGTGTGTGTGTTTTTTTAAGTTAATTTGGAGTTTCACTGCTTAAGGCACCTTGACACTTGCACGAATTTGATCCCCGCACTGCTGTGCAATTTGTCGTGCCAATGCATCCCGCTTTGTCCCGCTTGACGCCACGCTATATAAAATAATCATTTCGTAGGCGATGACGCATTTGCTCTCACAACTTGGCTGATGAAGCCATTCTCTCATCGCTCCCAGAATCACAGAGAAATTATCTACAGCTACAGGTTGTCTCGTGCTCGTCATGTGATAGTGAACACATTTGGAATCTT
>CABFOU010246339.1:0-11699 GCA_900660325.1 Opsanus beta
CCTCGTGACCTTGTTGGTATGAGGTCATCCAGGTGCTAAGCACTGCCCTCTGGCGGTCAGGAGGAATGAAATAGAACGAGAGTTACATATGTAACTACAGTTCTATGAATTCTGGATGACCGCCAGAGTTAGGTTGTCACTCGGAGTCTAGGCGATAGATTCCAAAAGGACTGAATGCCGGGTGATGCGCTCTCATATACTGCTGACATCACCCAGGTCACGCACACTAACGTGACGTTGTTGGTATAAGAAATCGACCTCTGCGCATACGCGCATGGAATAGTCCAGGTGCTAAGCACCGCCCTCTGGCGGTCATCCGGAATTCATAGAACTGTAGTTATATACGTAACGCTCATTTTTATATCTGTAAGCTGTAATTATCAAAATTAAAATAAAATTTTGAATCATTTTAGTTTATATGTAATGAGTCTACAACATAAAATTTTCACTTCTTGAAATAGCTGATGACAAAAAAAAAACCCTGAACTTTTTTGTTTTTCATAATATTCATGTTTTTTGGGATGCACCTGTACATCCATTCCTGCCTTTTAGGCCTGCAACACAGAAAAAGGTGGGATGTTAGCGCATTTACTATTTTGTATTGTTGCATTCCTTCTCACAGCACTTAAAAAACGGTTTTTGCATGGAGGATATAAGTGATGAAACTCTTCAGGAACGCTTTGTCCCATTTTTCCTGCAAACATATTCCTTTCTTCCAAAAAGATCTGGAATACTGTTTTTTTTTTTTTAACCACAATACATTTTTCCACTGTGGGATGTCCACCCCAGATGTTTCTGAGCCAAAGATGACAACAGCGCTTCTGAACAAGGTTAACATAAGGCTTCATTTTGCACACTGATGTTTTAAGTGGCATTTGTGAATGTAACTGAACTGTAGTGCTTGACAAAGGTTTCACAAAGTAATCCCTTGCCCATGTGGTTATATCAACTATTGATGACTGGCTGTTCTTGATGCTGTGCTGTCTGAGGAATTGGAGATGATGGGTGTTCACCTTTCGCTTGCGCCCTTGGCCTTTACGCAATGTAATTCCTCCAGATTTCTTCAATCATTTATTGTTGTTTTGCACTGTAGATGGAGAAATATGCAAATCCCTTTGAAACATTTCAATAGTTTTCCCACACATTAGTTGACAAACTGCAAGTACTTGGCCCATCTTTGTTCCTTAAATCATGATTACAGTCACGTCTTGATATCGCCTGTTTGAAATTACATTATTATTTTTTTACCTCATTACTAGCCCTAAATTGCCCTGTCCCAACATTTTTTGCCTGAATGCAGGAATTGATCTATATTAAATGAAATTAAGTTAATTAAGTTAATTTGAAAAACATGATGTATCTTGGATTCATATGGTCTGCAGTGAAATACAAGTCAAGGATCACTGCGGGGTTGTTTGATTTGCATTTCCTATACATTCCAAATTTTTCTGATTTGAGGTTGTATATCACTATCAGACCACTTGAAAAAAAATTGCCTCTGGATCAAGTGTATTAAATCCGTGAATGTTTGTTTCATAAAACTATGCAAATCATCTATCAGTAAGCTCACAATTTAAAATAATCTTGCTATCTTTAGATTTACTAGTACAGGTTCATTTAAACCCTGGCTTTTGTAAGAATCTACAGGTGTTCCATTATACATTGTGTGTTGTTTGCTTGAATTTCTTCTTTTTTATTTTTTTATTGTCCTGTGATCAATAGAGACCTGTTCAATGCCGCCTTCCTGTCCTGTTGGTCTGAGCTGAGTGAGGACCAGCAGGATGAGCTGATCCGCAGCATTGAGTTGGCACTCACTTCTCAGGACATCGCTGAGGTCACTCAGACCCTGCTCAACCTGGCTGAGTTCATGGAGCACAGTGACAAGGTGAGCGCTGAATCATAGTCATAGAATGGAATTTGATACAATCATGGAAGTTATATTGATGGGGCAAACCCAGCAAAAATTCTGCTGTTCATTTAATTTTGTTGAATGCAAGATCAAATTACCTTGGTTGTTTCATGTAATTTGTGTTCTTTTACAGGGCCCCCTGCCACTGAGAGATGATAATGGCATTGTACTGCTTGGAGAGAGGGCTGCAAAGTGCCGTGCCTATGCCAAAGCACTTCATTACAAAGAGCTTGAATTTCAGAAAGGTCCTTCTCCGCTCATTCTAGAGTCCCTTATCAGGTAGGATAATAATATTTTTTTTTCCATTGGAACATGAATCTCCTCTATCAAGTATGAAAAGTGCAACTTGCAAGTGCTTATTATTTGATTGAAATTACCTTAATCTTTAGTATTTTATTTTTCACAAATTAACCAAATAAGCTGTTACTGCTGTTGTCTTATTTCAGTCAAATATGATGATGATGCGGAATCTTTGAAATATTAAAAAAAAATATTTGTATGCCTTTGAAATTTATTGATCTTACCTACATTAAGGTAACTTTCAAATCATGAAGTTAAAAAGAGGAGACATCTTAGGGAGTCTTGTAACATGGCTGGTCTGTGAGCCATCCCCGTTTACTTTATAGAGAGAACAAGACAATACTTCTAGGTTAGGAAACAGTCCTGTTAACATAGACAACATGGAGAGGACAGGAGTTAAACATAACTTCATGCCTTGTGTGCTATGTGTGCTCTCCACCATCACAGCCCAAGAATAATTTTGCTCTTCATTGGGATTTGATCAAAAATGTCTTTAATAATTGACGATAAAGCATTAGCTACGCAAACTCTCCAGCACTGGTATCTAAAAGTAAATTTGATCATCAAAAATGCCATCAGGACCATAATGCAGTAATTACGTGAGTTTTCCACCAACAGCACTAATTTGTAACTGATTATCAAAAGTGCCTTTGATCACTGGAACCCTAATGGGGTAACTGTGTGAGCTTTTCACTACCTGAACCTAAAAATAACTTTGATCAACAAAAAGAAGGGGGAAAAAATGCTTTTGATTATTGAGTCATAGTCAGTCTTCTCTCACAATGCAAGTAGTACACTTCATCTGAGGTTTTCTGAGTAACCCTTCATGTGACACAGTCATTCCAGCAGTACCCAATGATCTCCCTGAGAGACCTAGTACCAATAAGATCCAGTTGTCAACTTAGGTCACTGCTTAATATCCAGGTCTCACAACCATCCAATAAAACTGTATATATCAAGTAAAGTCTTTGAGCAGGGGTACTATATAGAGGGAGAATAGCAGGGGGCCAAAAACGGACCCTTGTGGAACCCCGTATTTCGCAGGAACAATATTTGAAGTGACGTTATTGTACAGCACAAACTAAGAGTGATTAGATAAGTAAGATGTCAGCCATGCAAAGAGATTACCAGCAATTCCAAAATAGTTCTCAAGACTGTTCAGTATTATATGATCACCCACCTTGTCAAATGCAGCACTGAGGTCAAACAGTAGCAGCACTGTGGTGCTGTCAGAGTCCATTGCAAATAGAAGATCATTCACCACTTTAGAAAGTGCTGTCTTTGTGGAGTGGCACATTCTCAATGCAGACTGCAGTTGCTCAAAGAGGTTATTTTCAGTCAGATGGTCCACAAGGTGCTGTGAAACCACTTTTTCAAGGATTTTGGAGCAAAAGGATAGGTTTGATATTGATCTATAAGCTTTTCAATAAACCCGGATCCAGATTATGTTTCTTAAGAATAGGTTTGGTCACTGCAGATTTAAAACTTTTAGAAATGGAACCTGATGTTGATAACAGGCTAATAATTTTCAGCATAGTGGGCCCAAGTGTAGCCCACAGATCCCCACACTTACAAACTGCATATTTTCAATGTTTTGCTTTGATTTACAGGCCTACACTTTGGGAAATGCTGGTCTAGGCAGTGAACCAAACACAAACATTTTTATCAAGATTCTGGTGTGCCTAAAATTTCTAAGAAATGTCTATTTATTGCCCTTTTTTAATAGATTTTTTTTTAATTGATAAAATTTGTGAATGACAATCATTACAATAACTTCATGTTATGCTTTTTAACACTGAAACTACTTTCTGAATGTAGATTTTAATGTAGTAAATTTGCAGAAATTATACATGTCCTCTTGTCCCATATTCCCTTGATATTTGCTGTCATCTTTTCCATCCCCTTTTCTCATTCTTCTTCTTTATTGCCTTGTCTTTGGCATGGCACGAAAAAAATCTGTTTTCCAGGCATTTAATTGGATGCTTGCCTCCTTTTCATCTGAGTGTCTGGAATTGTGTTTCTTCAGGGCCTGTTTTCAATTTCTCTGTAGCTTTGACTGTGACGAATGATGGGAGCCAACCCTCTGTTTTCTGTATCCCCATCTGGTTCTCACCTTACCAGGGTTTCCCATAAATAAATAAATAAATAAATATTCTGGCAGGTATGCAAAAAGCACTATGTAAACCTGGCTCAGATGTATTGTGACTTAAGAAAAAGGCATGCCTTTTACTCACTTTCTGATGATGAGGAAGCATCGTCATGCTTTCCCAAAAATGATGTCATTGCATTTGCTAATGACCTTGTCATCATTTCTGGAATATAGTAGTTTTTTTTTTTCCATAGGTATTTTAATTCAAATATTAATCTTAATCTTAATCTTACTAAAACAATTTTTGAGTTCAAATGCATTTCTAAGAAAATCACAATAGCTAGTTTTCAGCTGTATACTAAGGTACCAAAAGCCTTGTCACGTGTGAGTAAACTGGATAATTTTCCTCCTGGTTTCAGCAAAGAAACATTGTTTATTACTATGCATGTGTTTTGCATGATATCATTTGTAAATTGTCCAATTTCTTTAAATGCATTTGGGTTTTATACATTAGTTTCTGATTTTCTCTCAGTAATTTTAAGTAGAGAATATGTTATGTTTATGATAGAAATTAAATTGACTCATAAAAGTAAAATTGTAATTCATTTTTATTTACAAAATTATCACAGCATAAATTCAATCACAACAGGAATCCAGTGTTGTCTGATCTGAATTATTATCATATGTTGTTGTCAATAGTATGCATGTAGTCATAAAGTTACTGGTCATCTTGGAAATTGAATTATAAACTGCATATTTTCAATTTGTTGCTTCGATTTACTCTGTGCAAGCAAGGGACATGATAGCAGAATTAATGATAAAAAATTGTAATTAAATTAATGACATAAAACCTGAATTACAGGTTTACATTATTATTTAAAATGAAAAGAACATACAGTAAATGGGTCACTAATTTAGAAGAGCCAGTTTAAATTGTTTGCAATTATTTCAATGAATTATAAATATCCACCTGTAGCTGGTAAATTTTATAAATTGCACCTGGTGGCCATTACAATGACAGTAGATTATACCATAGACTGTGTATATAGAATGGAAGGAGCCAGCGTGACGTCACCCGTTTGTTTTCTATGGAGACCCGGAAGAGCCAAAATGAAGCCAGTGTCTGTGCTATGTTCTGTACCCCGCCATGTTCATAGCAGCCGAGCCACTTAACCTCTGTTTGGGTGTTTATTAAATCATATTTTCGGGGACTGCATGGTGTTTCTCGTAACTGTTTACTTTGTTGTGGACATTAAGAGTTATAAGCTATGTATTTTTTCAGTAATCATACATTAAGTGGAACTAACGGGTGAAGCTACCGACAGCTGCTAAAAGTGCTAACGCTGTTAGCATACAACATTAAATCTGACGAGAGTTTCACTCAGCGCAAATACAGCAACAGAGACGTCTGATCCGTTAGGACGTTTCACTGCAACAAGCCGTATTATTCCAGGTGTTTGTAATAAAATGGCTTCAAACAAGCAGACACAGTCTTCACAACCAGACACATTGGGTGGACTCTGAGACGCTCTGTTCAGCAACTGTCACTCAAAGCAACCACACCCACAAATTTAAAGAATTTTATGGCTTAAAACTTCTTAAACTAAGATATTAGAAAAAAATTTACTCCCCGTACAGTTGTCATGGAGGAGGAAACCGTTGAAAAAGAACAAAACTGTTTTTTGTACCAGGCTGTAAACATGTTTATTTCTGCTCTAAAGTTGGACATTTTAACACAGAGTCCTACGTGAAAGTGTTGTGTTTTGAAGCCAGCCTCAAGCGGCCAGTCAAGGTTCTACACTTCCGCGTCGGCTTCAATTCCAGCGAGCTGAGGTTGCCGTTTGGTTTATACATACTCATTCTGTAGACCTGAAGGTCAACTTCAGTAGTGTAACTGATCTCTTGTAATTAGAGTTAAAGGTTTGCTACACTGCTGCTGGTTGCTGTTGTGGACATGTTTGAATACATTGAGTTGGTCATTGATTGATGTACAAAGGAGATTTTAAAGTCCCCTTTAGTCCACTGTGATCATTTTTCCAAGGGAAAGGATAAATTTCCTTATGTAATAGTCGTTTGCCTTGACTGCACGTGTTGCTTGAAAGTCAAAGGATGTGTGTAAGCATTTGACTGAACTTGTATAGGCTGGCTATTCTGTCTAAAAAAAAAATAAAAGTTTTGAGGGATTCTCTGTTGGTTCAAAGTAAAGCAAAATAGTGTAATTGCTTTCAAGGCAGTAAAACCTTGTGCTATTTAGCTAGGTGATAAATTGGTATGGGTGTGTGTGTGTGGTCATTCGTTATGGGCTTGGGATTTTGGGACTCTTTGCGATGATTTCAGATGTCCAGAGAGTCAGAGGTGAATAGCTCAAATAAGGATGTTGCCATAATAGTTGGACATGAATGGAAACAAGTTCTTGTTTCAGTTTTGCACCATGGTACCCATGTTCTGTTTGGCAGGCAGGTGTACTTATTTCTTATTTGCTGGTAACAGCTAATTATCTGGGCACTTTTGATGAACACGGGTGTGTGTGTGGTTTTATTTATATATTTATGTTTTATGAAATGAATGGATCAGTGTTAACCTTAGCAGGTAAAGACGACTAATGTGAGACTTGGGGAGGTGATGGTCTGGTGGTTTAGCATTGGGCTTGAGACCAGAGGATCCTCAGGTCAAACCCCAGCCAGACTGGAAAATAATTCAGGGCCCTTGCGCAAGGTCCTTAATCCCCAAGTTGCTCCTGCTGTGTAGTGAGCAGCTTGCATGCCAGCACCATGGCATCAGTGTGTGTGTGTGTGTGTGTGTGTGTGTCTGTGTGTGAATGGATGAATGCGAGGCATCACTGTAAAGTGCTTTTAGCTTCTGATTCAGATGAAAAAGCGCTGTATAAAAGCAGTTCATTTACTTAAATATTTTATGTGAAGAGCTTTAAGTTTCTGTTAAACAAATTAAAGCAAGCAAATCAGGTGCCCTGGATCTTACCTTATCTCTTCTAAGGAAACTATATTGAAATGTCACAGTTGGTTAATTAGAGTCTATGAAACATGTATTTCTCCCCCAGTAGATCTATATTCATCATTCAGTTATTTTATGTGTTTCATTAAAATGTGTAAATCATACTTTTTTGGACTTGTAGCTTAATTGTGCATCATATATTATTTGAGCACAGTTATTATTTAAAATTGTTCTTTAATTGACTGGAAATTAATTTGCACTTTCAAAATAGTTTAGGAGTTTAAAATCCTTTAGTCTTGTGAAATATCAGCTGAATTGTATGTAGGGGTTTTTTTTGTTGTTAAGTGTCACAAGTAGCAGAACTTCGGAGATGAATGAATGGTGTTTTCTGATATTTAAGACAGAAAAGAGAGATACTGGAAAAAAAAAAATGTTGCTTTGTAATAAATTAAGTAAATGATTGTTTTGATATGCTAATGTCCTGATGGATTTTTTTTTGGACTCATGACACTAATCCCTTATCCCTTACACAGTCTCCCTTTGGACTTGTCATATCTATAACAATTAGCTGGGATAATACTTTTAAAAATATGTTTATTTTCTGTCTGATAAAACAACAAACTTACAGTACTGTACATGTGTTACAAATTACACAGATCAGTCATTAATAAGATTTTGAAGTAAAATGCAGTGTCATTCAAAAGAAATATCTTTGGTGGTTAATCCCATTCCAGCAATACACAAAGATCATACAAGCACTAGTTAACTTCAGTCTGGATTGATTATTGCTGCTGCCTATAAATGGATGGAGCAAACTGAAATATACATTCTAGAGCTTTTGCGACAAATTAGATTAGAATTTCTAATCCTACAGGACAGTGGTTAAAAAGAATTATCCAAGCTTTAAAAAAATATTTTACAGATAAATACACAAAATGAAGTACAATTTACAATCAAACACTATCAACACATTACACATTCATCTGATTTGAAACTTAAGCAGATGGAAACAAAGAACTGTTGTGTTCTTTTTGTAGCCAAAGGAAAGCCACAGTTGGGTTGAACAGGTATTAGTGAGTGCACTCTGTAATCATCTTTATTCGGGGCACACAGCTGAAGCTCTTATGGTTGAAAATTGAGTGGCCGAACCTTCATCTCTACTTTCTTCAGGGAGTAGTGGGGCCCATGCCAGCTATACCAAGTGATCCCATCTGTGTTCTTTACGTGCTCACCATAGCGGTAAAAAACCCCATTCACGTTTGAGTCAGTGCAGCAGTTGTACCAGTAACCACCTGTAAGGAGATCAAGGTAAAGAAATAAATTTGAAGGAAATATAATACTGTGTGCCTGGTGGGATTGCTATAATATGCTTTTAAAAATTACCTTTGCGCAGTAAAGCACAATGATCCACACATTTGTCATTGTCCTTGTTGATGGTACTGAAGTTGGTGGTGTTGTGGTAACGCAGGGAGTTTCCAGCATTCCCTCTGTAGTTGGCAATGAAAAGCTTGTAGCTGTTGCGCTCATCAGCCACATTGAATAAACCATACTCGGCATAGCGACTCTCTCCTTCCCAGTCCTGAATTGGAAAATAAATACAACATGATTCAGAGACAGGTGCAGAACCTTAGAATATTGGCTGCAGTGGTGCCTAATCGGTCCCAATATTAATTTGATTTAGTATTAGTTTTCTTATGCTGGTTCCATGTTTATTCTGCAGTCATGTTTTCCAACACATACCTCCATCTCAATCCTTAGCATACTGGGCTGCTTTGTTAGACGGTAGATGTGTTCATTGCCGAGCCAGAAATCTCCCCGAACTGATCCAAATCCAGTTTTGTACTGCTTCCAGTCACGGTTGAATGATGTTAGGCCAACCTTACGCCTTTGGATCACAGTCCAACCACCCCCATTCGTCTCCATATCACAGAACACCTACAAGTATTTGCCAAATAGCAATTTAACAGAAAGAAGAAGAAGAAAAAAAACAACAAACAAAAAAATAAACTGTCATCATCAAAGAATGCTCAATACACTCAACTCAATTATATGGTAACTTACACTCAGCTCAGGGGTACCGAGGAAGTCATCCTTAGGCAGTTTGTACTCTCCAGAGATCTTGTAGCTCTTGTTGTACAGTGATGCACAGTCATATATAGCATCTAAGGGGGGAAAAAAACATAACCTCTTTTTGTGAGCAATGCAAAAGGCAATTTCGTGAATAGATCGTAGAAGGATGTCTTATAAGTACCATAAAATTCAGCAGCTTTATCAGCATGAGGGTAAATGAAAAAAGGCCTTTGCTCACTAAGTGTAAGCACAAGGAAATTATGTGCCATACTGGTTGGTATTTTGGTTAGTTTATTTTTATTCCCGTTATAGTGTGGTTATACCATTAATTGTGGGATAAGATCACTGTGTAACAGTGAACCTACTACTTAAACTTTGTCATAAATTTAAAAAGAAATACAACCTTCCTCTTCTAATCTTCATGCCTCTTCCTGTTCTCCTGTCTTTAATTTGCCAAACTTTTAAAGAGGGCTCTGTGTTCGCTTTTCCAGTGACATAAATGTGCCCTTGTTAGACCACACAGTTACAGTGTAGAAATAATCTACTACGTCATGCCTGGTTAACGTCTGTGCAGCAGCCAGCACTGATTAGTAGTGTGTTAAAATCAGAGATGATTTGGCTTTGATGATGGTGTTTATTGACATCCCTGCAGATAGAACTCTACAACTCCAAATTAAGGATTGTGACTGCTGTGGGGCATCACAGTGAAGAATGTGCACTGTAATCTACCATAAACTAAAACACAGCAGATTTGTAGTACCCCAGTGTTCTCTAGACAAGTTTCATGGTACTTTTTCCACAGTTAAAATGTTTTGTTTCTTGTGTGCAGGGTAGCTTCTGTATTTCAGCATTTGGGTTTAGAAGAGAAATGGCATACAATGAAACAAAATAAATACATAAATAAATAAATAAAAATTGCCATTGTTGCACTTGTGTCTTTGATATGCTTGCCTGTCTGACCTTCCACAAACTCTCTTCATTGCCATTACTTACAGATAACTATATTAGAAGACAATTAGACAACAGCTGATTGTCTATTCCTTGAGATTTTTTGACACTTATCGGTAGTGTATTAATCAGTAGCACGTATATTATTTATCCTACTACTGTACTAACTCATGCTGCAGACTGTTGCTTACCTGATGAAGTCTGGGTAGCAGACTGTAAGGTTTGGAGCTGCATGATCTCCACACGGTTGTTGATCTCTGAATACTTGCTTTCTGCCTCAGTGACGCGGGCTTCTTGCTGCCGGTTCTGCTTGTCTAATTCCATTACTTGCCTCACGACATTCATCAAGTCGGTCTCCTGCTTGTGCCTCAGCTCCTCAAGTAGACTGGTCAGATTGGCCACTTGAACCTTGAGAGAGCGTACATCATCACAACACTGAGTCTTGAGAGGCTTTGGAGGTGCCAGTCTCTTCCTGGGATTCTGGGCCCATGTCTCTGCCAACAGAAGCACTATGACCCCTAAAGCTGCAATCCTCAAACTTCCATTAACCATTTTCTATGTAGATTTCAAGTGTCTTTGATTGCCAAGTGTGTTTGAAAGCAATCGGTCCCTGTAGAAGGTCTTTGGTGGAAAGATTAAATAGCCAATACTTAGGTTCACGTAACAAATTTTGATCAGCTCCTCTTTTACCAAGTCCTGTCTAGGCTATGGTTTCTTTTCTCAGTGCAGCCTTTTTCTGCATGTGCATCTTAAATATTGCACATTTGGGTCCTCCCCTTTTCTCCCACCAGTCACTGTACTGATTCCCTCCAACCTTCTGGGTGGAGGATCCTTCACATCCCTCCTTGTCCTGCCCCCTCTACCTCGCTCCATCTTACTTTTACTCATTCTTTGGAGGTTCAGTCTCTGTTTATTGTCTCTTTGTCAAGTGATGAAAGTTTCAAGCAGAGTAGTGTTTTTGCTTTCCTGGAAAAGTGAACATAAGAAGGAAACAAAACAGGCTACTGTCTGAGCATATTCAGTGACCTGCCACTTGTACTTTGCGAAATTGTAACCTCCTGAATCATTTCATTGGAAAGGTAAAGTTATGTAGCTATGGAAAAATATTTTATTTTGGATACTTGTTTAATGTTGTTGAGCAACCTGAAGTTTACTTTCTTCACACCTTAGTTAACCTGGTAATAACAGGTCTTACAGTGACCTCAGGGGGTGAAGGTTTTTCAGCAAATTTGTCTCCACATGCCAAGAGACTTGTAAGTTCACAAAGTATGGTGACTACAATTAATGCAATTAATGCTCCCCCCCCCCACCCCTTCTTTTGGCAGATGTAATAAGCTCATGTTAAGCTTTGCACTCATTTCATCATCAAATAGTGAAAGTGTGATAAGTAAAACTTTTAAATTCAGATCACACCAAAATAGTTTGTTGTAA
>CABFOU010246548.1:3811-18877 GCA_900660325.1 Opsanus beta
CCTCAGAAAATGCAGTTGTGAATAGAAACCCATTTTGTTGTCACCAAGTCAATGAAATAAGCACCTAAATGTTAGAATCTGTGTGTCGACCCAGCGCTCGGGAAAAGTCAAAATCCTGCAGACTGCTGCAAGATTATTCAATTTTGCATTCTGTGGTGACAAAGCCAGTGAAACATTAGCTTTTGAAGTATATTTTTCATGTAATATCTGTGCAAAGTGTTTGTTCATTGATCATTTGAGTTTGCATATTTTTAATTTGTAAAGATTCATGTTCAACACCTGAACTTTTCTCTGGTGACTGCTTCTTGCGCATTTTGATTATTCATGTGGCACTTTTCATTTTAATTACATTTTGGTGTTTGGTAGTTCTTGGTGATCATGGATTTTTTTTCGCATCATACTTTCACCATTTTTTTGAGTTTTGGTTTTAGTACTGTGCCCCTGTCTGGTTTCTCCCCTGGTGTAAGCGCTGTCTGGGTTTCTTCCCTGTGCGAACGCTGTTCAGGTTTCGCCCATCCACGAGCGCTGTTAAGGTTTCTCCCCTGTGTGAGCACTGTTCGGGTTTCTCCCCTGTGTGAGCACTGTTCGGGTTTCACCCCCACCCATGTGAGTGCTGGCCGGGTTTTTCCCCTGTGTGAGCCCTGTTCAGGTTTCTCCCTTGTGCGAATGCTGTTTTGGACTTCTCCTCCATGTGAGCACTGGTCTGGTTTCTCCCCCATGTGAACACAGTTTGGGTTTCACCCCATGTGAGCACAGTTTGGGTTTCACCCCCATGTCAGTGCTGGTCCAGTTTCTTCCCTGTGTGAGCGCTGTTCAGGTTTCTCCCTTGTGTGAGCACTGGTCTGGTTTCTCCCTCGTGTGAGCACTGGTCTGGTTTCTCCCTCATGTGAACACTGTTTGAGTTTCTCCTACCTGCATGTGTAACAAGCTGGTGCCTCTTGCCTGCAATCATGCACCTGTTTGGGTTTGAGTATTGTTAACCACTGCACATTAACTACTAGTTTTCTAGTAGTTTTTACACAAACATTTTTACACATTTAAGAGTGTTTAACTAACCATCATTAAGGTCTAATGAGCATTTAAACACAAAACTCAAAGTTTGCTGCTGAACACACATGCGCACGCACACACATAAACACATTTTAGATATTTCTATGGGAGATACTAAAACAAGGTTCTTCTATAAAAAGTAATTAACGGGTAATTAACTTATGTGTGCGGTAGGACAACAGGAAAACCAAATAAAGCTCTTCAATCCATGTTTTTTATGACTTCTTAATAGATGTCAAGTGACACATCCCTTTTTGACATTGTGGAGCATCAGAGATAAATGTTGTGAGTGTAAGCAAAGCTACTGCTCAGCGATTTCCACAATCATATTTCGCCCATGTGTCTGTTTGGATCTGGAAGACTAATTCAGGTGCAATGTGACATCATTACTTAAATAGATAATTACAACACCATGTGAATTCTCTGCATGCTATTCCAAACCTCCTCAGCAAATCTCTAAGCCTTGACCCCTCAAGTATCTACCTCCCATCACGATTCCTCGCCACATGAAGTATTCTTGTCCCCTCACGTCATCGTCATGCCTCCATATTCCAAAAAGCCCTCCATCTCATCTTCCCAGAGTCCTTACCCTTCAAAAAAAACTCTTCACTCTATATCCACTGTGTGCGTTCTTGCATCTGGGATCACTTCAGACTATAGACTTAATGGAAAATATCAGTAAAAGATACTGTTGGTTTAATATTTTGTGAGAAGAGATTTGAAAATGGCTGTGATCCACGAGCTGCACCAGTACCCACAAATTCCAAACGAGTACAAAGTGACAGGAAAACGATCTGCATAAGTCACAAAAAGCAGTGTTCTGTATTCAGAATCGCTTCTCATTTACATGTACAGCGCCGAGCCACAAAGATTCAATTTCAACAGCGACAACAATGGTTACCTTTCAAGGGGGCAAATGTTGATGCTCAACAGAAAAGACGTCCAGAGGTTCTTGAAAATGATTCCAAGGCAGAGGAGTGGCCAGTAAACAAATAACAGCCTGGTTTCCTTTTTAACAAGACAGCAGCATCGACAGGAACGAGTCGAGGAGACGGTGCCTGTACGTTCAGTTTCCGATCGGAATGCGTCACGTCCACAAGCACAACAGAAGGAGTTTATTGATCGGACTAAATCAAGTGTGTTCTCAGTGGTACAAGTTTAATATTTCTATCTGAAGGATGTGTGACATTCTGGAACTCTCAAGTAGAAAAAAATCCTAATAGGTATTGATTTTGTGTAAAATTCCAGATGTAGTCCTCATCATAAAAGAACTACATCCAAAACATGTCTACATGTGTCAAAGTCTCATCTGCTTCACACTATGGAATCCAGGAATAAGCACCAGCATCAGTGGGCCTCGGGGCCTATATAGAGCTTCCAGACACAGTGCCAAGTGTTTTACTGCTCCAGAAGTCCAATTTCTTGGAATGCTGGATGCTCAAACCCCCAGCATTCCACAAACTCCTTCGCCCCACCACTATTTCACACACATTAATTGTGGCAGCATCTTAACTCCCCATCTAATGCCTAAATTAAAGCAGACTGATTATACAATCACACATCTGGGTAAATCCGAGCACCATGACGGCAAGTGATACGGTTGTTGCGTTAACCCCAATGATATGTCAAAAAGCCCTTTAACATATTATTAGTCTCTTAATCACAGCCACAGAAACCTATAACTCCTTCAGAATTGTCTAGGTGTCTTGGTCGCTTCCCTCACTTGTCTCCTTGCATGGTCACCCAGTTTTTGAGAGCTGTTTTTGAGATTTACCACACATTACCATACTGTTTGTATTTCTTATTGACTAATGTTAAATGACAGCCAAGAAATATGTGTTGGCTTCAAAATATTCCACCCTGACCTGCCTGAAGAAAACAGGCTGTAAAAGTGTTTGTTTGGAGGTGATGGTCATGTGGTTAAAGCAGTGAGATTGTGACCAGAAGGTCCTTGGCTCAAATCGCTGTCAGACTGGAAAACCAGTCAGGGCTCTTGGGCAAGGTCATTAATGACACTCTTACATATGGGTGAATATGAGCCATCATTGTAAAGCACTGTGACCATAAAAGTGCTATATAGGCATTTGTTACAAACAATTGTTTAGTTCAAGTACTTATGGGTGCTGAAAATTGTAGCACTAGGTATACAAATAGCAATAGTTCCTAGTTCCTTGAATCCATGTGGATGTGACTGTATATTAAGCTCTTAGCCCAAATTTTGACCTTTGATTGGGACTATAATTTCTAAAATATTTTTCTCAAAATCGCATCACTTTGCCTGTGACCAATCCTCATTCACTGCACCAAATTTGGTCCAAATTAGAATATAACACATTGAGTTATGTTGTTCAAATCCACACAGAGACACAAGACTGTGTATTTTATTTCTGTACAGCACTTTGGTCCTGTTGGTTGTTTAAAGTGCTTTATAAATAAAGTTGGATTGGATTGGACTGAAAGCAATACCGAGGCGATACCATATATTGCTTAGAATGCCGTTTTGCACATTAACAAGTCTGAATGAATTAAACTCCATTTTTATTCTTCACCAAAATGTGGTTGTTCCTCTTTAAACAAGAAATATTTTCACAGAGTTTAATAAAGACAACATTCCGGCTATGGAAATTATGCACGCGTCGAGCCGTCCCACTTATGGGACAGTAATGGCTTCAGAAGCATAGCAACAGCAGCCCAACTATCCAGTCATCTGATTCTGCCACAGAAATGAATCAATAACCTGATCAGTAAGAAATGTTGAGAATGTTGGCTCTCTGAGCAAAAGTTGTTTATCAGAGGACTGAGGAGCCATAAAACATACGACCCAGACCAATTCTGAACCAGCGTGGATCAATGCCAGCGTGATCAGGGACGATATTGGCAACATGAGCGCAGAAGAAGCAATACTCCCCTCAGGACAAGACCACTGATAGGCAATCTGTTTCAGCCACACATGGAGACATGTGATTTGGACAACAGATGCCAATGATCAGGTATGAAATTACTCTGAAATGAAATTTGGGCAACAGATTCTGCTCAAGTGTGGCTGGCAGTGATTCCCAAATCCTCCTATAAATACAGAGGGCGGGGGAGGGGACAAGCTGAGAGAGGGAATCCTGTTCCTGCTTTTTGTCCCCGGGAAACCTCGGGTTCCTCGAAAACCAGTTGGATGGCAACTACCTAGTAAACAAAGGGAGAATCAGAGGAAGGAAAAGATAGAGAGTGAATGTTGGGAGGGCAACGAGAGGAAGGTTGCAAATGTGTGAAGGCGGCGGCGTGTGAAAGACATCAGATTCATTACAGATTCACACCTCGTGCTGCTGTGCCATCCCACAGTGAAAGAGGACACAGGTTGATTGAGGAAGATGGGGGGATGCAGAGAAGAAGAAGGGATGCGCCAATAACGAGGGTGCGGAGAAGGCAACGGAAGTTAGGGAGCTGACAGAGAACCAATCGGGCTGTGAGACATCAAATGAGGAGAAACGGGAAATAAAAGGTGCGATGGGGGAGTCGGAGGGACAGAGTGAGACAGACGGGGAGGGCCAGTGTGCTTGGAGCAATGCAGTGCCATAAAGTGCCAGCCGTATGCCACTGCAGTCTCTCCCCTCTCATCATGGTGCTGAGTTATCACCGTGTCAGCTACCTGATGCGCGCGCGCACAAACATGCTCGCCCTCCTGGTTTACAGCGTGTTCGCTGATTACTTGGATCTCCTCTGTACATCTTTATGGGCCAAGGGCTGCGAGCGGAAACAGCATTTATGGGCCACTTGTGTGCAAAAACTGATTTTATATGTAGGACACGTGTGTATGCTAAAGAGTCTCGCCTGATTCCCAACAAAGGAGAGCTGTTTCTGTGGACGCTTTTGTAAAAACGTGTACCTGAACTAAGTAGGGATGTTCTTCACCTACTGTTTTCTTACTTCTCGCTGTGTGGTCAGGACAAAACTAAGAGATCGGACATGAACAAATTTTTTGGGCCCCAACACGTGCATTTGGTCCAACTCCACTTATTCCCATGGCACAAAGGGGTTGTATTTATGTGGGAGTAGTAGCAGTAAGTCCTGTCGACTCTGATGCCAAATGATGCTGGTGCGTAGCCCCGGATTCCATAGAGTGAAGTGGATGAGAGATTATGACTCACTGGGATTCCTAAATTACTTCCACAGCCAAGGCCAGTACTCACTTACAGCTGGGTGGGCTGGAACAAAGCAGATGAAGTGCCTTGTCCAAGGACAGAAAGGTAGCATGACTGGGAATTGAACCCAAGTCTACATACTGGTTACCCAACTCCTTATCCCACTGAGCGACCTGCTCAGTATGTGGTTGTATTAGGGCTCTTGATTAATCACACGTCCGTTTTGGGGTGGTGATGGTTTGGACTTGTAATGGAGCAGATAATAGAAAAATCATGCATTTGATGGTACAAGCACCAAATGGGCATAATGATTTTCATCATATTAGCATACCTGATTGATTGGCCACTTGGAAATTCCAGATGGTGGCCATTTTCCAATATGGCTGCCAAAATGACCTATCGAAAATTCCATTTTTGCATAGAAATGCACCTATTCAATCAAATAAAATCATAATGATATCAAATTCCATTTAGTTATATTATTTTTATTTTATTTGCTATAAACTATGCTCTTTATTAGGTTTAATTTTGCTTATGTGCCAAATTTGATTGACGTTTTTTTACATTTAGTATTAATGGTTTCCAACAAGCAGGTTTTGAAAGTGTTTATCTCTTGAAACTACTGAATGTAGGATTATTAAAAGGTGTTAAGTGTTGAATATATTGTGTTGTAATTTTTAATATCTGCAGGCAACATGGACAAATGGCAATTTATGCCACTAAAAGTGTCATATTGTTGTTGGAGCATGAGAAATTAAGTCTGACATGCCTGAAAACCTACAATTTGACAGCAAGATCACACAAATCAAATAAGTAACAATATTTTGGTGAGAAAAACAGATTTTGGGGTTGATGTGGCGGTCATCATGAAATTAGGCATCATCTTGGACTTCAATGATGCTGCAAAACAGATCCATTTTGATAGAAGCTTTTCAATGCAAAGTAATTTCCAGCAGGTGAGTTTGGTGGCCACCATCTTGGATTTTCAAGTGGCCAATCGACCAGATTTGTTAAGTACTATCTTGGGAATCATTGTGCCAAATTTGATGCTTGTACCAACATTTGCGTGACTTCGCTGAAAAAATTCACACTATCGGCTCCTCTATGTATGTGACCAGATGGTCATTGTTCCAAACCCCTGTCAGACTGGAAGATAACTTGGGCAAGCTCTTTAATCTCCAAATTGATCCCAGTGCACAGTTGAGTGCTTTTATGGCAGCACCCTGACATTGGTGTGATGTGTGAATGTGAGGAATCATTGTAAAGTACTTTTGAATGTCTGTTTCAGATGGGAAGGCATAAAATACTGTAAATGCAGGACATTTACCATTTCCATTTGGGTGCAATAACCTTCAGGGGTTCCAAAACGTGAAAAACCATTGATCCATGATCCTCCAGATCCTTAGATGTCCGTGGACTTGCCAGTGAGTCTACGGACCTCTGAGGTTAACCCAATCAGACTGACATCTATCATTGCCTTGAAGAGCCACGTGTATTCAGAAGTGAGAGGTTCATTGGTGAAGAAGCGTTTTTGCTATCTTTTTTAAAATTTTATGATGATACAGAATTGGTGGATGTGTATTAATTTCTGCACACATTCATATTCTGTACTTAAAATATAAGGGTGCCAATAGTTTGTACTAGGAGTGTAGGTATTGTAGGGTGGGTGAGTAAATGGATGAATGCCAACACAATCACACTGAGCTGCGATGGAATTCATCAACAATTTCTCCTGATGCCAAAATCATTTTCAGATGCAATTCCTGTCTTCAAGCACCCATTGGTTGAATTAATGCAACAGAACAAACGCGCCGAGACTTTAATTTTGCTTGAAACGGGTAATCCATCACAATAGCCAACCTTTATTTTTCTTGCAAACACCACACTGTCATTGTGTTGCAACAAAGCTTTCTGCAAAGGACCGATTTGGGAATTATTTGCAGCATTCAGGGATGGCATGACATCTCAGAGGTTAAAGCCCGATACAGAAAACCATTTTACTGCACAAAGCAATTGAAGTCAGTTCATCTCCTTCATAACAGTCAGGTCAGTCCACTCGTGACTGCCCTGCTCTTGGACACTCCATCAGTTTTCATTTGTCTGAGCATCCTTGACTGCAACACCCAGGAGAGAGTGGAGAATGGTGCCCTACTGACTGTTCATTCAACTAAAATATACAAAATTGTCACGAGAATGTTCAACATTTGCTCAGTGTTCACAGAGTACAAATTATACAATGACAATCTGGGATGGTGGACGGGGGGGACTTACCTAATATTAGCAAATGGTCAGTAAGCCAAACATTAGCTTTAGCTGGCTACCTTTAGCTAAACTGTAACGTAAGGCAAAAGTTAGAAAGTACCTCATGTTAACGTTCATTTCTAGACACTTGACAGATATTTTTGGGGGACACTTACCCAACATTAGGTAGCTAATGTTCCATCAACCAGAGATTAGCATTAGCTAGCTAATTTTATTTATTCTGTAATTTAAGGGAAAAGATAAACTATCTAATATTACCATTCATCCCTTGCCCCTGACACAATCTAATTTAGAACCTCTGAAGGTAAGAGTGTATTCTTAGAACTAGCTACCTACCGACATTAACCTTCCCCTTTGGCTTGTGCCACGCACTGGACCATAGACATAAATGACCCATTGCAATTATGCGAGTGAGGCAGGAAGATGAGAGGTTCAACGAACATTAAGAAATGGCATGGCCCACTTTAGCCATGCCATTGTGAACCCAAGGTGATTCGCAGTGTGGTGGATTTGGTAATGTGTGGCACCAGCACATGCTTCCAGACTTGATCTGACTTGAGATTTAAGTTAACAGAAATTGCATAGAAAGTTTCTTCCAAGCATGAGTATGGCAAATATATTGTAATATTTTCGTCCAGGTTCATAAGGACATAAATGTTTCAGCTCCCTCCAATACTGCTGTTTTTACCTGTTTTTTGGAGGTCCAAGTCTTGATTAGCAGGTCAGTGCCCCCTTCCGCCCCCCAAATTTGAGCCATGTACATAATGTTTGGATGCTTCATCCTGATTTTCATCTGATTCATTCTTTCCTTCCAGGAAAGAATCAGGAAAAAGGTGCCGGCGGAATTAGGCTAACACTAGTCTAAATTACACCATGATTCTAATTCTATTCATAATACTTCAAAAACCCTTCCCTTGGGAGAAAAAAACCCCTTTAATCGCTTATTCATTCTCATCGGGACACGGGCATCTTAAGTATATGCATGAGCTTCATCCAAATGAACCAATAAGAAACCTTACATGGAACGACTTGAGCCCACTTACTAATCACTGATTGCCTTCTTATCGAGCAGGAAGGTGATGTAATAGTCACACATATGCACATACTCACCTGCACGCACAAATACACATGCAACGGGTGACGCTGCTTGGAGTTATCAGTAGTTCCCATAAGCTTGAGGTCTGTCTCATTCTTCCTTATCTTAATAAGGTTGGTCTTCGCACTAATGTGAAGCACTGCACCTCTCCAGTAATGGATTCACGACAACTTGCACACATCCAGTCTCGTTTTCTTCTCTCCGTGCTACAATCTCACCACCCACGGCGCACTTAACGTTGAAAATTACAAGGTGAAGTTAAGTCGAGAACAAGCCAAGTAGTCATTCACCACTCTGCTGCCATAGCAACAGCAATTACTAATAGAGTTTAATCAAAACTTTGAGTCATTCACTTGACATCGTGCAAGCAAAGAAGAGATTTGACGAACATGTTGTCATTTGAAGGCATGTTCACGCTTTGTCAGAAGACCTTATGTAGGAGAGCAGGTGATTCTGTGGCATATGAGTCGGATTACCAATATATAGACTGCGGTTCTATTTCAGGTGTGTTCATCGGGCTACTGTCTGCATCTTTGAGAAAGACACTTCATCTGTATTGTCCCAGTACTCGCACCTGTAAATTGGTATGAGTGTTTGCTGGGGAAGTAACTTCTGACGGACTGGCTTCCTGTCATGAAGAGTCGTAGACTATCATGGACTTTACACTACAGTATCCAGTGATAAGTACTAACCAATGGGCCTCAGGTCCTGCATACAACTTGCTTCTCATATAACGACTCGGCACTCCTCGTTTGCCCTTTGTGGGACAGCCGGAGGGAAACAAGGAGAACGGCTAGCCTTAGGTAAGGCTAACGATAATATTTTTTTAAATGTATAATCAATTAAGAAGTTTATTTTCATTTCATGAAGTAAACATACACACATTTAGCTGCTTGAGATTTTCATCTGTTCATTGACGACAAGAAGCGGTTTACGCTCGGGTTCTTTGCACCTCGTACAATAACATAAATTTGCCTGTTAGCTTCTGCTCACTATCGCGGATAAATAATGCACTAATTAAATTCATTTTGGCTGTTGTTTGAAGCAGTAGCACCACGTTTCAAAAATAAATGTGACTTTACGCCATATATTTTATGCTTCATGATGTATTTTTGGGCCGATGCGAATAATATTCCAGTACGACATATAGTCCAAAAAACACAGTAAGTATAATATTAAGTTCCTCCAAAATTATGTCAATTTTTATCTGTCAATGAAATTCTTCGTCTTCTATGAAGAAATCCAGAGATGGGCAATGAAAGTAGATTGAAAAACATTGTTTTTGTGTTTATTTTTTGCTGATAAATTGCATCCCTTCATGAGGAGGTACAAAGTGTTTGCCTTTGAACATCCATTTCTTTGATGAATAACTCTGAAGAGCTTGAGTAGAGTGGTAATCTCAAATTGATTTAATGAGATATTATGAGGAGAAATGTCCCGTTCTATTTGTCTCTATCTCGGCAGTGTTTTGATGGAATTCTGCGAGCCATTACAATTTACAGCTCTCATGATTCTACCTTCTCTTTTCCTCTATCCATCCTCACCATATCTGCCCACCGATCAGTCTCTCTATTCAATCAGTCTTCTGCCCATCGACTCTTTTATTCCCAGTACTCCTCCTCCACCTCCTTTCTCTCATCCCCTCCCTTCAATTTTCCTCCATCTCCTCCCGTCTTCATTCACCCCTCCCCTCAATCTCAAAGGAAATTAATTGTGACGGCTTCTTCCCCAATCACTTCACAGGCAAGCTCGCAGACGAAAACAGTAAAAGATTATGAGGCAGATCCATAACAGCCATCAAAGCTAACAAGGGGGAGCAGTGGATCACATACTCACTTCACCGATACGTGCACTTGCACACTTTACACAGGTCAGAAAAATGCAGTCACATCTGGAGACAAAAATACACTTACATTAGACAAAGTCACTCACTGTGAAATACAACACAATAAATAATTGTGTCAGAATTAATGATGTGTTGCTTTTCTCCACATATCACTACCAATATCTCAGCCTCTACTGGAGATGGCCCAGTCTATAACAACAGAATTAAAATGACAGCAAACTCTTGCCATATTTTAGCTCATCATTAAGAAATTTCTCTGATTGTAATTCCGTTACCTTAGACTTACCCATCTACAGACCAAATATTGGGCTAAAATTACAGTGAACCAAAGTTTCTCTGTCATCCAAGTTACCATTGTTCCTTAACACTACTACAAAGTCAGATTTTGACCCCACCTTAAAACCCCCTGTCCACATGCATCTGCTTTGGTTGCGGTTGGGTTCCCAATAGAAAAAACTGCAAAACAGCAAACTCACGGGATAATCGCGAAATCCGTCGCAACCCATCTGCAAGCATACATGGTCATCCTGGAGTGCACCGGACACTATCTGGATTAGCAGGACAACTGGGAACAAAGTTTCAGTCATCGGGAACCCAACCGTCATCGGTAAGCTTGCGGCAACTGAACCGGGCCATCTGCAACATCCCGGAAACCCTGCTGCAAGCTGACGGCATTAGACTTGTACCAAACACTGATGCAGATCTGTACCCGATCTGTTATCCTAAAGATCACCGCTGCCACGTGGCAAGCAGAAGGCAAAATTTTCCATCCCATGAATAGGTGCCTTTTTCTGGCTTCGGATGCTGTTTGCTTCACGATTTATATCTGGAACCTAACCGGAAACTAACAGGAACATGTGGACACCAGCGCTAATAATCACCCAAGCTACAGACCAGATTACAGACTTAAATTACTCAGAGACCCCAAGTTTCTTGTTGAGACAGTTCATCATTTCTTCTGGCAATGGCCAGAAACACCAGTTCTGATGTTTTACCCCAATAAAATGACACTTCACCATATCTCAATATCCACTGAGGCCTACATCCAAATGTGCCTTTTTACTGAAAATGACCATAAATCAATATTTTGATCCCAATAAAATCTTCTAGACCACAAGACAGTACATATGTTCCAGTTCTGTGAGCAATTTTACGAAAATGGTCACAAACACATCCACTGATGTTTGGCTCCAGTTTAGTAACCCATTCCTGCATCTCAACAACAGATTTTGACCTTAAATTACTAGATCTCAAGTTTGTATTTGATCCAAGTGATCTTTTTTTCTTGAAACTGGCTAGTCATGCCGGCTACAACTTTTGTCACTCATGGAAGCAACCTCGACAGTGAAACTCTTGAGGCTGTAGAGCAGATCCTAACCTCAAATTACTCATAGACCCCAGGTTTATGGGGGTTTCCTTTATTGTTTCTTCATTTATTTTTGTTATTGGTGGCACAGGTAAAGCAGATGGTCACGCCTCAGAGTGTGGTCACATTTTGAAGCATCATAGTAACTTCCTGATCCATTTTTGTCAATCTTGAACAAACGTGGCGTACATAGTACTTGCGACCATCATCCGCACCAGATTTTAAATCGAGATCCAATTTTTGAACTGTTCAATAATTTCATCCCAGTTCTCGAAATCATTGATAATACCTGGTAACTTCGGGGTATGCGTAGTCTAATGGCTTCAATCATGTTCGAACTTCTTTCAATGGGGTATTCATAGTGACTATAGTGAAATTTCTTTGATCGTGCTCCATCGAAGTAAAAATTTGAAGCCAAAGCAACGTTTGCTGCATTTTTTGATCATGTCTTGCCGAGGGTGCTGCTCTTTTCTTTCGTTTTCGGGCAGGTTGCCAGGACTGCAATTTATAAGCCAGCCAGTTGCCAGGTCTGCACTTCATAAGCCAGCCTGTTAGGAGGCAAGCTGGATTAAGCCATTTCATCCCGTTTTTGCACTTTTTTGGATCGTGGGCAATTATGGTAGAATGGCACCCTGTGGAATAGCCCTGTTAATCCTAAATGGCATATCTTTAACAACAAACTGAACAAAATCTAGTTTAATCTATCACACAACTTGTGGTGACATAACTCAAAAGAGAAATGGTTTTGTATGTTGGGAATTATTAAACAAAACCAACCAATATCGACTGTGCAACCAGTCCAAGAATCTGGTGACGTAGCAGGCTATGACTCTATTTATTATGACCAAAGAAAGAACAGAAAATGTTGGTGCACATAGTCAAACAAAAAGAATGAAAGCAGTCAAAAT
This sequence comes from Opsanus beta, assembly GCA_900660325.1. Taxonomy (NCBI): domain Eukaryota; kingdom Metazoa; phylum Chordata; class Actinopteri; order Batrachoidiformes; family Batrachoididae; genus Opsanus; species Opsanus beta. The sequence goes on from CABFOU010246548.1 coordinate 16,473, forward strand.
GAGAGACGAATACATTCACATGAATGTCAGATGCATTTGAATTCCGGTGACAAGGGAATACACTGCAGAAACGTGCTTGGAATAATATCCGTCACATGTCATCCAATTCTCTCTTCCTCTCCTTTTTTGTGCTATCTCTTATCATTCATTCATCCCTCCTGCCGCCAAGACTCGAACGCAGCGAGGTCTTAGTTCTCACCTGCTGGGAATATGCCTCTACTGGGCTTCTGTGATCTCTCTGCCCCTCCTTTTCAATTTCAATTTCAATGCCATCCATTGGCATCATAGTTGATACGGGCAAAGCATCAAAAGCATCTCTCTCTTTGTTTGACATTCATCCCTTCACCTCTAATTTTTTTCTCCAACTAAATTCCTTCTTCAGTGAGGCGACCTGGAATGTATGCACAGGTGCAATATTTGGTCCCTCTACTGTTTATATTCTGCACTTTTAATTGAAAAATTTGGTTCATTGCCATCAGAGTTGGCTGTTGGTGCCAACACTTCAATAACTTTGTTGCTTTCTCTTCTCTCAGAAGGATTGTGCACCCTCTGCAGCTTCCAGCTTCAAAGTCATCGAATCTGATTTGAAGTGGATAAAGGTGTACTGCATCACTCAAAATCTGATGTCCAACTCAACTATTTTTATTCATCATCATATTCATCTTAATCTGAACACAGTGCTATAATGTTATCAACCAGACTTGGCTTAATATACAAGCAGGCCCATAAATATTTGGGGGGCATTTTGATGGGGTATTGTTCCAAGGGGGCATTGATTCAATGGGTATTATTTCAATGGGGTATTGCTTTGATGGGGTATTGTTCCATGGAAGTATTGATTCAATGGGGTATTGTTTCACATGGGGGCATTGATTCAGTGGGTATTGTTTCTCATGGAAGTGTGTTGATGAAGTATTGATTTTAACCTCGCTTTTATTGGGCCTCATGCAAGAACCACTCGTACCCTCTTTTTTCCCGTTCATGGCGGATACACATAATAGAAAGGAACTTCCTGTAATCATCAATTTTCTTGTATCTTGCCTTTTTTCGTAGGTACGAAAAAAATCGGAAAGTCGTCCAGACCTGTAGTGAGTAGTGCGCCTTATCTTCCATCATCCAAACTTATCTTCTCAGTAACTAATTAAATATTTCATTACTTTGTATTGGTTTTAGTTTGAAATTATACATTACACATCATAAATATGACAATATAAATTTAAGATATTAGATATTCCGTATTCCTTTACTAATCCAACAACAGGGGAATATGTAAATTCACTCCATGCTTGCCCAGTATACGTATGCAGGGCAAACCTTTTGGACTCTGATCCATCTGTACAGCATCCACCAGACTGCATAGCAATATGAACATCTCGGACTGTAACACTACTTTTGGCATGGAATATTTTCTACACCTTAATATGGAAGCTGAGCCTTGACACATTCCCATTTCAGACAGTGAACATCAACGTGAGGAGAGGTTGTGATATTTGTATTGAAATATTACTTCCTTATTTCAATAAAGAAGTCCACTCTCAGTGGGGTGGAAAAGCTTCAACAGCACTCACTTTTTTCACCATTCACTGGTTTTCAGAAGTCCCTTAATTCTACTTTATACACTGGTAATTAGAGGCCGACCGATATATCAATTGGCCAGTAATATCGGCCTATATGAACTTCTCACAAACATATCATATTGCCGTTATTTTTGCTGATATGAAAACTTTTATTTCATTTTATGTTATTAAACTATGCGGATAAATGTGCATCATTTTGTAGCTTTTCCAGCAGAGGGCGCTCCAACAACATTGTTTACAGAGTTCTCAAGCATGGCTGGAACCCCCATCTCCCTTTGGTCACATTAGGGACAAGAGACAGAGGCAAAGCGACCAGCTGCCAGTCTTTTTCAATCAGAGTGGGTGTTTTACAGTGAAAAGAGGCAAGTGGTCCTCATGCCGCCAGCTAGGTGGGGCCAAAGTAGATGAGATGAGATTTTATGCAAATGCTGAGCAATGTGACAAGGTGACTACCACTCTGAGTGAAGGCAGCATGACGTCAGCGTGATGAACACCATTTGGTTGACTGTTGGATATATTTATCACTCACTCACTCATCTTCAACTGCTTACTCCAATTAAGGGTCGGGGGCCTATCCCAGCGGGGGCCTATAGGGCGTGAGGTGGGATACACCCTGGACAGGACACCAGTCTGTCGCAGGGCCACATATAGACAAACAAACCCACCCGCCCACCCGCACGCACACCTATGGACAATTTTAAGTGTTCAATCCACCTAACATATTTATAGTTATTTCTAATAAGGTTTATATTTAAATTGTAAAACATCAAGCCTCAATTATGTTCCTTTGAAATAAGGGTTTGATAAGGAAATATTAGCAATCATTGC
>CABFOU010246698.1:0-11312 GCA_900660325.1 Opsanus beta
ATGGTCATAATGTGTCATGTACATGATGTGACCCATGTGATCGGATGACAATGTATCTGTTCAGTGACGTCCATCATGGACATGACAGCCCATCCAGATCTGTGCACTGTGCTGGCTGCAATCACGCGTCTGCACCTGTACAATCTTGGAAGGGGGCGGGGGGGGTTGCACGAGCCGCTGATGCATTCATGTTGGTCAGGGGGTGGGGGGGTCATCCCACTCGTGTAGTTCGGGGGGAGATCGTCCCGCTCATGTAGCTCGGGGGGGAGGTTGACATGATCGTGTAGCTCGTGGGAGCTGCTCGTGTGACTTGTGGGGTACAGGTCGACCCGTTCGTTTAAGCCTGGCTGACCGTCTGTGTCTCCCGAACACGGCTCAACGTTTTCGTGTGTCGCCTTTTCGGCTTGTTTCGGCCGACTTCGGCCTGATTTCGCCCAACCTCGTGTTATGTGTGAAGGGGCCCTTAATGACACATTACACAGGCAGGATGCACAGAAGTATGCCACTTGTCTGATTCCTCCAAAGCTTTGATTCTAGATCCGCCCTCATTTTCCTAAAGTGGGAAATGCTTTCATCAGGTTATAACATGAAGCAGCTCCACGGTTAGCATGTTAAATACACTGCTGCATTCTTTTGACAACTGGAGGCTGGCACCAAGCAACCCAAAGAGCCAGAGCAGCCAGCTGGCAGCTCTCTGCTACCACTGACCTCATGCACTGTTTTCCTAGAAAGCAATGGGTGCTGACATGAACTCCAAGTGTTCTCATTAGATATTAAACCTAAAACATATGCTCCAAAACATAAAGGTATTTATTCCATCTGTTTCACCATGATTCAGCGAAACTAGTTTTGATTAAACATGTTCACAAACTAACAGAGGTAAAAATTTTGAAAAGCTTAGAATTCAAGAAATGCCCACAGCCAGTCTGCTCTATGTGTGCCTCAGCAATCTTCATACACAGCAGTGTATGCAACAGGTGTTAATCCAACAGTTATAGCAGTCACTACACTTCCGGCATTATATTTCTTTTGTGTGCTTATTCTGTGAACATGGTGTGCATGCAAATTTGTGTACTCACAAGAAAATCTATCACTCCTGAGTGTACCCTCTTGCAGCAATATGCAATCATGTCGTGCACCTGTGTCTTAAATACTATAGCAGGTGAGACTCTGATTGTTTGTTATTATATTCTGCCCACAACACGCCCATGACTAATGAAGTGAGTTTCTCCAACCCATGGTTTGTGCTGAGAATTCACACTTCATATATGGCAATGTATAGGTGGACAGACCCCAGAAAGACTTGCACTAAGCACCATCATCCATGCATTATAGATTGTTGAAACAGGGCCCTTTAATATTGGGACTATATTTTATTTTTACAACAGGTGTGGTGGTTAGTTCGGTTGAATTCAAAACAGAAGGTTCTTTGTTCAAGACAACACCCCGCCCAATTTCTGTCTAATGGGGAGTTGTGTCAGGAAGGGCATCCAGCATAAAACATCTGCTAAATAAACATGCAAATCCATCATGGATCTACTGTCATGAACCCAAGCAAAAAGGGAGAAATCATCAAATTGTGAAATTACTGTAACACATAAACTAACATGAAATGATCAAAATTTGAAAAGATTCAGAAATTGTACAAATAAAGTGTTGATTTATTGAAATATACTCATTCTTGCAGTCATCTTTATTGTTATTGTGTCAGTTTTTGCTTATGGGTATAACTGCGGAAAAATGTACACCTTAAAACAACTCTTACACTGTACAGTTTTAGAAGGTTGCTTCTTCTAGGCCTGTTTTGACAGGTCACTTGGTTCTCTTGGGAAATCTGCCATCAATTCTTGTAACATTGCATGCAGGCTCTGCATACAAGTTCGACGAGTTGTCAGAGCAAATGTATCTGTCTCTAAATCAAACCGCAGCACTGGAGCAGCAGACATCACCCTCAATGAACAATCCACAGTCCACAGTATCTGGATGACCCCGGTCATCAATTTTTAATTTAAATCATGGTGCAGAGATTTGTTTTACATTTAATATTACAGAACATCATTTGTAAAATATTCTCCTAGGCTTTGGAAAAAGCTAGATTCACTAAAGTGGCCTTGCACAAGGTCCTTAATCCAGAAGTTGGTCCAGGTGTGCAGCTGAGTGTTCTTGCATGTCAGCATGCTGACATCAGTGTGTGAATGAGAAGAGTCTTTATAAAGATCTGTGAACATTTGTAGTAGAGGAAAAAGCACTATATACCATAAAAGCAGCGCATTTACTGTTTAGTTCTTACCACCACCAATAATGTTTTCAGTGTTGTGCAGTGTTTTGTTCATTTGTTTGTCTCAGCAGGATTATGTAAAAACTACTGAACTGATTTTTATGAAACTTGGTGGAAGGGTGGAGTATGGCTCAAGGAAGAAACCATTAACTTCGGAGCACATCCCATTAAGGGGCAGAACCAGGACTCCCCTCTTCCTCCCTCTTTTTTCACATTGTGAGATAGGACATTTTTGTGAATTTCTTAAGAGAAAATGCACAAATCTTTTTGAAAAAAGGCATATGTAGAGTGCTAATATCTAAGAAAAAATTCAGTTATTCACGTCACTATATAATGATGAATGATGACTCCAATGAGGAATTTTTTCAGTTTCTAAAATAAATTGTGCGAGAGAACGGATACCTGTTAGAGCACTTCAAATGTTGCATCAGGAATACACTCTCCAAGTGCTGTTCTAGTTTACCCATGCATTTCCTTTTCAGCAGTTAGTGGAAAAATGCACGTTCTCCCCGTGTTTTCCTTTCAGGTGTTCCGGCTTCCTGCTATTTTCAAAGATATGCAGGTTAGGTGAATTGGTGACTCTAAATTGACTGTCGGTGTGCGTGAGAGTGTGTATGTGTTTGTCTGTCTATATGTGCAACAGACTGGCGGCCTGTCCTGGATCTAGGTTGCCCAACAGACACTGGGAGAGGCCAAAGAAACCCAGTTGACTTTCAGCTGTGATAGGCACATACTGACACAAGTAATAAACACAGAGCAATAGCAATCCCATTGGGAAGAACTCTGAATAATATGTGGACATTTAACACAAACGTTTTGCTGGATATCTGTTGGACAGGTGAGAAACACTCACACAGTCCTGCTGTGTTATTTGTCAGAAATAAAATTGGGTACAGTTGCAGCATTTTGACTTGCTTTGCCAAAATGAGTCAGTGGGGAGAAGAACGTTTTGTCATAGCTTTATTTTCCCGAGTTGTAAGTTGGAAATTCCTGGGTTTCATTAAATGCAGCACCCGCTGCAGACCTTCTTCATGTGCTTCTTCCTTCATGTCATCTGCAAAATCTCATGGACTGAAATCACTGTATTTGTCATGGAGTCTCCTCAAAGTATATAATTTATCAGAAATAAAATTAGCTGTAATTTTGTGATATGCCACAGAAATAACACTTTATAACATCAAGATTTAAACACAAATTCAATTTTGTAACAAACCAGACAGAAGGGTGCTGTATTACACGAGCTATCAGCACTTGGCTGAACATTCTGAAAAACAACAGGTATGTAAATACAATAAATTTTTACAAATCTGCACTTGGATGTTTTGTGATGAACAACCGAGGCCACAGAAAGTGTGACATCATGTAAAATCCTGCAGTGTGACACTTCTGTGATGTCACTCTGAATCGTCTTTACATTGAATGAATCACACTGATATGGTTGAAGTGGTGCGATTTTTCCTTTGGACACTTCCACTCCGTTAATTTCACCTCTTTTCCATGTTTACGTGTGTGAGATCACAATACATTCCAGAGTTGCACCAATGCAGAAATTCATTGTTTGTGTTTAGAGGACGACGTGCACAGGCTCAGTTAACAGACATTGCACTTAAACAGGATGTGGCTCATGCCACATGCAATAATGATGTAACGCACTCAGACCACTCACTAAAATGGATAAATGTAAAATCAATCATTTTTTGTGAATTCTATATCATTTTCCTGAAGCCTTCAAATCCCTTAAAACAGTAGTTTATTTAAACAAGCAGCAGGCAGGTTTCCAATACTCTCCAAATTGTGCAATTGAAAATAAGGTGAATGGAAACACGTGCGTTCCACAAAAACTCTCAACTATCATATAAAGTTTTTATGTTCCCATGAGGTGGTTTTTCAGGCAATTTGAAAAGCCTTATTTTGAAAAACTGCAATGGAAACTGTTTTTACACTATTAAAGGTCACGTGATGTACAGAAAGAGTCACAGGACATTCAAAAATACACGACACGGTCCATGTGGATGAAGTAAGAGATGAGGAGCTTAATAGACGTCATAAGAGATAATGTTATGGAAATATTGGATTAAAAAAAACAACAGCAACAACAACAAAATGGCAATATTTAGTGAGACTTGCTGTTCACCATGACTAATGGAATTACAGTTCTAACGGGAGCCTCGCTTGAATGACAGTTATCGTGAGAACACAGAACTCAACAGTTACATTGCATCATTACTGGAAATGCAGTCATTTCACTATTCCGCTTTCTTGATATTTTGAAAATATTGCAAAACTTTTGTGCAAATCTGTAACAGAAACCCAGCTCGGGATAAGAAGGCTGAGCATCCCCCCGTTGTTAGGAACTGAAGCATTCATGTATAAGTCAGATTCGTAATCCAGAAATGGACAGATGCACACATGCACAGATGGAGCGTGATGCTGTTTGGCCCAAAGGGTCATAGAGTGAGGAAACATATTCATTCATTCATTTTCTATACCCGCTTATTCCAGTTAAGGGTCACGGGGGAGCTGGAGCCTATCCCTGCGGTCACTGGGCGAGAGGCAGGTACAACCAGGACATAACGCCAGACTATCACAGAGCCACATATACACAAACATAGTATATGTTTATACATGAAATTTTGGAATCAGTGGAACAGAGGTGTTAGACATTGTTAAACAATGATGTAATGTACAGAGTCCACAGTGTTTGGAGTGATTCTGTTGTAAAAATCCAGACAGATAGAAAGCCCTAAAGTTCGTAGGGTGAAGAAACATGGTATATAATTATGCATATATATTTTAAAATAAATTGGATAAGGCCTTCATAAGTTCATAGTTTTGAAAGAAAAATGCACCAGACACATGGACGGAGCATGATTCTATATCTCCTATCCTGACGTGGTTGGCCGGGGGATAAGTGAGTAAATATTTGTTACAGTCTGTGAATTCTAAGTCAGCATTTTCTCTGAAACATTCAGATCTCTTCAGTTCATTAAACAAACTGTGACAGTGAGACATACCAACATAAACCACTTCTGCAACAACACAGATGCCAACAAGCACAGTGAAGACGGAGAACATGTCTAGGGACAGGACTGTTAACATTACAGGACGCAAGAGGCAACCATAGGGGCACACAACCTCCCCACGTGCGGGGGTGAAACGACAAAGTGGCTCAATGCCCCACCTGGGACCACGCACTGGAGCAAGAACAGGTTGCTGCAAATCACTGCAAAACTTAAAAATAATAATAATAATGATAATTCTGTATATTCTTTACAGTATGTGGCAGCTGTGACTAATAGTAGAAAGATATATAAAGACAAGGGGTAAATAGGTGTGTAATAACCATGAGTTTCTCAACAAACTTCTCTCCTCTTTTAAATGGTCCTTTTTGGAGTACTGCCACCTGGTGGTCATTCTGTGAATTACTTGCGCCCAGTCGTGCCACAGTGGAGGACAAATTAATAAATTAAAAATTAAACATGTACACTCATATAACTGTGGCTAAGACAAATGTCAGAAGTCTGACAAATACGACTGCTTGTCTGTGGGAATTCTGGAATATTGGAATACTGTGCGAATTCTGACTTTTATCCTCATCACATCTTACTTGCATCATAAAAATGATAATGTGAATGAGATTTAAGGAAAACCTTGACATGTTAAAGTACCAGTAACAAAGAAAAGACAAGATCAGATTCTGACACACACACTGAATTACACATTGTTGCATCCTTATGAAGATTATATGTCTGCACCACATCAATCTCCACCCTCATGTGGTTTCAGTCTGGGTGAATGGTTTTACAGTAACTACAGTACAACCACAGCAATAAAAGGAAAGATTCTGAGGTATATTCAGTTTCACAAATTTTGTTCAGCTGTTGTTTGACCCAAGAATCATCATGCTGACACCAAAGGGGCGATCACATAATCGGAATTAATGGCACAGAAATTAATCTTTCAGAAATTGGAATGAGAATTGGAACGGGCCATTTTTACGTGACACCACATGTCATATTTCCACCACCCAATCATATATTTTTGGGACTAGATGTGAGTCCAGCCTGTCTGAGTGATGCCAGAACCACTGCCACTCTCCACATATGCTGCTCCCAGATGTCTAGGACAATGATGACGTCATCAATATATGCCACAGCAGCATATGGCGAGTGTGGATAGAAGACCTGGTACATCACCCACTTTCTGCGTGGATTTCAAATCCACGCAGGTGTGTGGAGTGTGAGGTTTGGGTAACAGGACTATGATCTGTGTTGGTTTGTGGCTGCCTTTTCCTCCTGTGTTTCAGATCCACGTGTTGGTTCCTGCATGCACTCCCTGAGTTCCATGGTGGTTTCACCTCTGTGCACACACATATATTCCTTATATGCACAGTCCCTTCATTTGCACACTCCTGTGTATTCACACCAACCTGCCATCCCTGATCACGCTCATCGACCACCAACATTATTTAGGGTGCTTTCACACCTATCTTATTAGTCCAGGCATTTAGTTCGGTCCGAACCAAAATAGCAGGTTGTGAAAGCTGCCTTGGACCAGGGCTCAGACCAAAGAACCAAAAGATGACCAAAAGATGTGGTCTCAATTTGGGCCTTCATTTTTGGCTGAACTCAAACCTTTTTCTCAGTTTTTTTTTAACAAGGTCCAACACGGACTGAGCCATATGTCCCAACTAGATGGCCCGTTGTGTTAGGCGCAGCCATTAGCTGGATTATTTAGTCGAAATGATAGGATCCCATGAATGAAATACTGATGTAATCTGATGTCACACTGCCCCAGTTGCTACATCTTAAACATCAGAAAAATGTACATAATTAATGTACAACCCCAAATCAGGAAAAGTTGGTATGATATGGAAAATGCAAATAAAATTAAAAATAAATAAATACATTTTAAAAAAGCAATGATTCTTATATTTACTTTGGCAAGATATTTCGTGTTTTTTATGGTCAACTTAATTTCATTTGCTAATATACATCCATTTCAGGCCTGCAACACATTCTAAAGAAAGCTGGGACGGTGACAATTTATGTTTGCTAATGAAGTAAAACAAATAAATAACGATGTTATTTCAAAAAGGTGATGTCAACAGATGATTGTAATCACGATTTGGTTCAAAAGCAGTATCCATGACAGGCTTGAAGAACAGAGGATCTAGAGTTTGTCAACAAGTGCTTGACAAAATTACTGAAATGTTTAAAAATAATGTTTCTCAAATGAAGACCTTAAGTGGCATTCACGACTGTCACTTAAAACTACTGTGCAAACAAGAAGCCTTATATTAACCTTGTCCAGTGGTGTTGACGTCTCTGGGCTCAGAGGCATCTGGGCTTGACCATCACACAGTGGAAATGTGTATTGTGGTCAGAGGAATCAGTATTCCAGATCTTTTTTGGAAGAAATAGATGCCTTACGCTCCAGACCAAAGATGAAAAGAATCATCCAGGTTGTTATCAGCAACAAGTCCAAAAGTCAGGATCTGTCATGGTACGGGGTTGTCTCAGTGCCCTTGGCACTTCTGTGACAGCAGCATTAATGCAGAAGAGCACACTGAGATTTGAGAGGAACATATGCTGCCTTCAGGATGACATCTTTTCCAGAGAAGTCCATGCATTTTTCAGCAAGACAATGCAAAACCACATTCTGCACACATTACAAAGACATGACTGTGGAAGGAGAGGGTACAGGTAGTGGACTGGCCTGCCTGCAGTACTGACCTGTCTCCAACAAAGAATGTGTGAAGGATTTTAAAACTAAAAATGCAACAACAACCACCCCATACTGTTGTTCACTTTAAGATGTGTTTGCAGGAAGAATTGGACAAAATAACACCAGAAACGCTTCATCCCTTCTATCCTCAATGCCAAAATGTTTTTTAAGTGTTGTGAGACAGAATGGCAAGATTACAAATTGGTAAATAATTTACTGTCCATCTTTTTTATGTTTTAGGCCTCAAATGCAGAAAATCGATGTATATCAACAAATGAAATGAAGTTGACCACACAAAACATAAACTATTTGGAGTTGATATTGTCTGCAATTAAACAGAAGTACACATTTTGTTTTGCTTTTTATTTAGCATTTTGCATTTTCCATATCATCCCAACTTTTTCTGATTTGGCATTTGTATCATTTATCAGTTTGGTGATAGAATTTCAACTTAGATTGTGTCAAGAGCATTGTTAGACTGTGTTGCCAGGTTAGTATTTTTCCCACAGAACTGGATAGCATTTGATTTGTTGGCAATGGTTTGAGTTTGTGTTTCTGCTGGTTTGGTGTTTTGGTCATACTTTTGGGCTTTAAGAACAGTGCATATGGTTTGCCAGGAGTAGATTTTGAGTTCAGGTATACCTTATAAAAAATGAAATCTCACTGTTGCTGGTGTTAAAGAATCCTCTTTTGTTAAATTTACTAAACAAACTCATTTTTTTTTTAAGGTGTAATTAAGTTAGGTGCTTTATTTCAAATAAGGTTAAGGTTGACTCAACAACTTTTCATCAAATCAATACAACCTTCTTAAATAAAAATGCATTACACACAGCTCTAAAAACATTTCTTATCTTTGGAGCTATGTAGCACAGGTTTGTGGAACCACTTGATGTTACTTTTTTAATTAAATCTAAGAAAATATTTTTTTTGAGTGATTTAGGCTGGTTTTGTTGCAGATCTGGAGAACCGTGGTTGTCGATCACACTGTGATTGCCAGACAAAAAGCAATCTTACAGGCATGTGCAGTGTGACTTTTCTATATGCCAGTCATTGAAATCGCTGGCCTCAAGGGGGGGCTGTAATACCTCTGTTTCTGTGTTAAAGTTTCTCAGCAATGTTCCATTTAAAAGAAAAAAAAAAATCAGTCTGCTTCAGAGTCGATGAGGCCTAAGAGGGAGTGAAAATGATTTTTCCATCTGTGACTGACAAATTCAAACTGGACAGAGGGGCCTTAGATGATGTGGTCTGGCTCACTAATTCCCTTATCTTCTGATGAGCCCAGCTGTTTGACTTTTAGCTGGTTTTCAGCAGCAGACAAAGGGGCATTACCCAACTGCATCGCTTCTCTTCTGAATTACTGTGGGCAGGACCAGGGTTGAACTGGCTATAGATGGGGATATGGAAAATGTACAGGGGAGTGAGAGGAAAAGAAAGGAGATGACTTGGACATCTCCATCTTGCACTCTCAGAGGCCCTTATCCACTTTAATTGTCGTGGAAATAATTGAGTCTAATGACTTAGTGACATCTCTTGTAGCTTGTTCATTCGTTATTGTTTCCCTCAGTCCATTATGAAATGTGCTTTGGCGAAGGTCATTATTCCAGCCAGAATCAGCTGCTAAGGTACAAATTCTTCAGCATAATCTGTCACCCTGTGTACACCTTTAAAAAGTGTCATCATACTGACTCCAGTGTCCTTCACTCAGAAAAGGTGATGAAAACATTTTTATCATCTCAGGTATGAAATTAATGAATGAGGGGCCATTTTGTGGTTGGTGTTCCCACAATGCACTGGTCCATTCCAGGGTGCAACCATGCTTCAAAATAAGTCATCCAGGCTCATTCTGAAGAACAGAAAACTGTTGTTGAAAAAGTAACTCACAATGAAGCAAGAAAGCTCTATATTTATCCAGATTACCAGAACATGTTTCGGGCTGTGGCAGATGCAGTTCTCTTGGACTTAACACAGGGGAGGGACTTGGAACAGTAGATGGGGTTTTTTTTTTTTTTATTATTATTATAACGGGATGGCAGATTTTAAGGTTCTGCTGCTGGCCTGTAACATAGTGAATTGCTGCTTACTAGGTTACACAGCTGAGTTGCTTGAGCAACACATACTGGCTTGAGGATGCTGCAATCACAGGAGGTTGGTCTGCTCTGTGTCCTGAAGATTCACAAAAAAACAAACAAACAAACAGTAGGTGATAAACTAGAGTGTTTTCTGTTTGTGCATCATTGCAGTTGAGGTCTTTAAGACCTTACTTCACACATATTATCAACTGCCTTTTCTTGTTACTGGGCCACAGTTTTTATTTTGTCTTAACTCTGCCACACAGACCTACTATCCATTCATTTTCTGCTGCTTATTTAACCAGGTTAGTCCCATTGAGATCAAGATCTCTTTTACAAGGGGATCTGGAGGATTATAAATTTTCCAATTCACTTAACCTGTATGGCTTTAAATGTGGGAGGAAACCAGAGCAACCCCACACAGAAAGGCCACAGGTGGGAATCGATCCCATGACCTTCTTACTGTGAGGCAACGGGGCTAACCACTAAGCCACTGTCCTTATCTGGGTCCCAGCCATGGTGACAGCAGATTAAGCAACTCATCCCATGCTTTCTTATCCTCAGCCAAGTCCTCTAACTATGGGATCCCAAGGTGTTCCCAAGCCATCTGTGAAATACCATTCCTTCAGTATTTCCTGGGTCTTTCCCAGGGCCTCCTCCAAGTTGGATGTACCTGGAAGATCTTGCAAGGGATATGACAGGAGCCATCCTCAGCAGATGCCTTTCGATGGGAAAGTCCCCTCCCCGGGTAATGATGAGGCGTTTAGCAGGCTGACATCATTAAATAGGTGGCTGGCACAATTTTGTAGACAGCAAGGCTTCAGTTTTATTGATAACTGGCCTTCTTTTTGGGGTTGCCGTGGCTTGCTGATGCCGGACGGCCTTCACCCTACTGGGGATGGCGCCGCCATCTTGTCTGCGAACGTAGATAGAGCTCTACAGGGAGGGTAGCACTAGGACTCTACAGCAGGCCACGGAGCAGGTGATTATAGAACCTGCTGGGCTTATGACTAATGTGGGTGTGGAATCCATTAGCTTAGTGGGGAAATTTGTGTGGAAAATCCACTATGGTGACAGTGCAGTTTATGTGGCAGGGAGGGAAATTCGTCAAGTTGAGACTGTGGCCTGTTTTCCGTAGACGTGCCCACAAAGAGCATAGTGGGATGTGTTTTGCCAACTTAATGCCAATTACTACATTGGATGACATTAAAATTGATGATGCCCCACTGGCTTTTTTT
>CABFOU010247006.1:0-10699 GCA_900660325.1 Opsanus beta
CTGTTTTTACATTCTCTGCATGATCATGGGCTCACACTGATTCTATGTTCTCACAAATTCACCTGAACTTTTCACAGATTTGTTTTACATGCTGTCACAGCTGCACTTCATTTACAACCTGGACCCCTTCTTATACAGTCTAGTAGAAGTAGTAGCAGTAGTAGTAGTAGTAGTAGTAGTAGTAGTAGTAGTAGTAGTAGTAGTAGTAGTAGTGTATATAATTAGGCAGCATGGTGGATTAGTGGTTAGCACTGGTGCCTTACAGCAAGAAGGTTGTGGGATCGCTTCCCACCCTTTCTGTGTGGAGTTTGTATGTTCTCCCCGTGTCTGTGTGGGTTCCCTCTAGGTGCTCTGGCTTCCTCCCACATCCAAAGACATGCAGGTTAGATGAACTAAAAACTTTAAATTGGCCGTAGGTGTGATTGCGGGTGTGAATGTGTTTATGTGTCTATATGTGGCCCTGTGACTGACTGGCGTCCTGTCCAGGGTGTACCCCGCCTCACGCTCTATGACTGCTGGGATAGGCTCCAGCACCCGGTGACCCTTCACTGGAGTAAGTGGGTATAGAAAATGGATGGATGGATATAATTATGCAATTCTTTACAAACGCCTACAGTTGTGGTTTGTTAGTGAATATGTTTCTTGAGGCAAATTCAGGACAATGTGCCAATAAACATATGATTCAATTAAATATTTAACTGGTGTACCTTAGTTTGGCCATAGCGGAATGTGTCTAGAGACGCTTCAATTACTTTAATTTATCAAGTATTTTTGGACATTTGTGTTCATAAAATTTAATTCCAAGCGGGTACTTTTCTGAAAAACGTTGGGTGCCTATGAGAATAACTACCGAACAAGCCCCATGTAATTTCAGTTATTTAATTGCAGTGGTTGTTCAAGTTGTTCAGATTACACTGTTTATGTTTTATTTATGTTGTTAAATAGATTTATTATATCCTGTATCATATGATGGGTTTTTCTGTTTGTTTGGTCCTCTGAAAACTGTTATGTCTGTACATGTTGATTAGACATGAGAACATTTTTTCCACACATTTTTTTCCCACACTTTCAAACGATATATATGAATGTTAGGCTCCAAAATTATGATTTGCACTAATCTGCACATTGCAGAAGATGAAAAATAGCACTGAAAATCAAAGTTACAAAAACAGTCAACATTTAATCGTCCACAAACACATATACTGTAAAACCTGACAAGCTGGCTTGACTTTAAAAAAATGTGGAAACCAATTGCTAACCAAATGGAGGTTAGCCAAGTACTTTTTTCATTTAAAATTATTCTAAACAAAAAAGGTACTTGTTCCTTATTTATCTTTTTCCCGACAATCGGTTTCCACATTTTTTTTTCAAGTAAAGTCAACTTGTCAGATTTTACAGTGTAGTGAAAAAAATTACTTCTGAACCTGTTTTAAACTTTTAAGGCAGGCAGAGGTGTTTTTACCAAGAGGTAAACTTTGAAGGCCTCAAATGAGGCCCTACCCAAAGGGTAAAATATTGCAGTTACTTGACTGGCCGCTTGAGGCTGGCTCCAAAACAGAACACATTCCCATAGGAGTCCATGTTGAAATGTCCAACTTTAGGGCATAAATAAACATGTTTACAGTCTGGTACAAAAAATGGTTTTGGTCTCTATAGATATTATATATATGAATTATATCTATCTATATTTACCCCTCCATGACAACTGTACAGGGGGATTTTTTTTTCTAACTTCTTTGATTAAAATGTTTTAAGCCATAAAGTTCTGTATAATTGTGAGCATGGTTGCTTTGAATGACAGCAGCTGAGCCCAGTGACTCTGCCTCTCATACGGTCCGACCGTAACTCAGAGTCTGCTCAGTTCAGCTACTCGCTGCTGTGGAGGTTGTGTCTGTCATTTTGGAGTGCTTTATAACAAACACCTGCAACAATACGGCTTGTTGTGTGGTGAAAAATCCTAATGGATCATCTAAAATGCCCCTGCTGCAGTATTCGCGCTGAGCGAAACTCTCCTCTTATTTAATGTTGTATGCTAACGGTGTTAGCATTTTTAGCAGCTGTCGGTAGGATGATCCGTTAGGTCCCTTTAATGCACGATTACTGAGAAAATCAGCAGCTCATAACCTTTAATGTCCACACCAAAGCAAATCGTTAGGAGAACCACCACACAGTCCCCAAAAATATGCCTTAATAAACACCAAAATGGAGGTTAGCGTGTTAGCTTAGGTGGTTCGGACTCAAAGGCAAGGTCGTGTTCAGGCTTCTTTTGTCACACACGGAGCCACCTACACTCCACCCCTTTATGCATTAATGAGTTCATTGCTCCCGATGGGGCCACCAGGGTGATGCCCAGATATGCGCTTCATATCAGCTGTTCTGGGTCTCTGCAGAAATCCTATGGTGGCGTCACGTAGGCTTTGTCCAGTCTATGGTTTTTACATATCTTTTCAACAGAAAAAGGCTCGCTTGGAGCTGTCAGCCGTGCAGTAGAAATGCTGCTTTGATCTGAATTTAGATCTCCATTACTTCTGGTTTTCCTTTCTGAATGATGTACACAGAGTTGCGCCACGACTGGCATAGTGGCGCTACACATGCGCAGAGAGTATGTGCTCAATGGCCGCCTGCTATAGTCTCTCCAGTCTGCTCAAATGCAAATTTTTTGGGTGACTGGAGCTGGACAGCCACATTCTCACAGTTGATCAGAGTCTCCACTAGCCTCCCTGGTGTGTACCCTGCTTAACATTTTGCTGGTTGTTTTTAGCTGGAGTGTTCCCAAATATAACATCTCACCTGTTAGCCAGATCATAAGCTAAAACATCATGTTCCCATCAACATTTGAGGCTAGTTTTGAATTGCTTCTGAGAATTCAAGAGTATTTTACCCTGAATGCTGATTTAATTTTATGTAAAATTTCAACAACACATCCATCAGTTGCAATGACGTTCCACCATACTGGGTAGACGTTGTTGGTATCTTCTACAGTTTTTAGCAGTCCCCGGTAGCCAGGACGAGCTCTTTCTAATCCATGATGCCTGCGTTGTGCATGTAAACCTCAGTGACGGGCATGGAATTTGTCTGGTCTGTCAGTGGAGCGTTGCTTTTCTGCTGGATAAACTGCTGCAGGTTACACTGCCTCAGCTCCTTCTTCAGTTCTTCAATCACATCCTGTTGGTCCTGGAGAGGAAACAACAAAATCAACATTCAGATTAAAAAAAGATGAACATTTAAACAAATAGGCTTGTGATCAGGCCAGGGGGCACTGAACTAATCTTTAGTGATGTCCAAATGAGGCCTCATGAAGCCTTTTTAGTTTTTTTCTGAGCCCACTAGATGGCAGTGTTTCTTAATAGACACTGCCATCTAGGGGACTCAGAAAAAAACTAAAAAGGCTTCATGAGGCCTCATTTGGACAGCACTACTACTAATCTTGAAATCTATTCCTTTATACACAATATAATAAGAGAAAGACTCAAACACACTCAAATTAAAATTTTGGGATTACACTGAACCCCGACCCATCGAGCCACCCACCCAACTTGCCTTGCCTCTCGAGCAAAATATACAGATGGCAAAGTAAAGCTGTGAAAATGTAATTTGTGCATGTGCACGTGCGTGGATGTGTCCTGCATTCAAAATGTTGCTACTTTTACTGAGGTAAAAGATCTGCGCACATTCTTCTCACTCTCCAAGGCTACAGCTCTCACGTCCACACTGAGTGCCACAGAGTCCAATATTGCAGCACCGATGTCCACACTGAGTGCCACAGACTCCCTTTTTACAGCCCTCATGTCTAGGCTGATTGCCACAGAGTCCCTGGTTGCAGCCCTGAGATCTGGACTAGAGGCTGTGACCCAGAGACTCTTGGAACTCGAATCTCAGCAGTGCAGATCAGACACCATACCAGTACTGCAGCAACAGGGTTACAGTCCACTTGTACTGAGACATCTTCTCAGGACTATATCCTCAGATGAAGGAGAAGATCCAAAACCATGGGTCCATAGCCAGCATCTGCACCTACCACCCCAGCCAGTCAGCGCTACCCAATCTAGCACGCAGCAGGAGACGGCGGAGGTCTCCATCAGGGCCTTAACTGCGGAAAGACAGGAGACCTTCTGCAAAGACTGCTTTGTGCAGGAAGAGTGTAGTCCTGAAGGGCATGTTGCCAATTTGTTTATGGCTCTTACACCCTTTGAGACCTGCATTCAAAATGTTTCTACTTTTACTGAAGTAAAAGATCTGCGCTGAAGTTCAGGCAACATTTCAGACACATTTCCCCAAAATTAAGCAATATTATTATCAAAGTATTCCCAACTCCCAATGCCAGAGAAGTATTGGGCAAATTAAGTTAGATACATTTTCATCTTACTTGTTTGCAATTTTTTATGAACCCATGTCATAGTAAATAAAATATTCATCAATAAAATATTACAAAGTGTTTGTAATTGAAATATTATCCTTTATTTGTTGATCTTTATTTATTTATTTATTTTATATTGGGTTTGAATTGAGCGCGCTTGTGCACAAACATTTATTATAAAAATGATGTCATTAATTCTCTCTGAGTCTGTGCCAGCTGGGAGTTGTAGTTGTTATATCACTCTGGACTTCTTTGGCACAAACAATATTTTTTCTTTCAGATAGTGTCAGTTTAAGTGTAAGCAGTATTTACAATGTTTTCACAGCTTTACTTTGCCATCAGACAACCCTTTCCAACAGGGACTTGAAGTCTGGATGCTTACTGAGCAACTAAACTTTCATATCAAATAGCACGACCATTTAAAGACACTTTCCCAGAGGTTTTCAAAAATAACAGAAATAAAGCAGAAGGTTTGAAATAATGAGTGATCGAGGAAGTGCAATCAGTTTGTCCACAAACATCCCAAAGTTCTCTTGGTGAGTGAGAGATGATTAGCATTACATGCCTTTTTTTTTTCTTCCTACTTAATGGGTAAATGAGCTGTTAAGGTTAGGGAACCCAGGTGATTTATTTACAAGAATGAATAACAGCAAAAGCTAACAGGTGGCATAGAGAAAACGGCGAGGGACTCAGGAAACAAAAGGTAACAAAAATACAACTCTGCTCAAACAGGGAAAACAGTACTTACAAACTGGAGGAAAATGGCAAAGCTCTTTCACCATCAATAAACAATGGACCCCCCCAAGGCAAGGACAAACTCAGGAGACTTAAATAACCAAACAGATGAGTGGCACGTGAAGAAAGCGGCAGGTGGCATAATCAGAAACTGAACAAACCAGTTATCAGAAATAAGTGCAATAACGAAACCAAACACAAGAGGGCAGTAACATGAAACAGATAAACAGATAAAGGACTGAACAAAAGGATTATCTTAACTAAGGCCACTACACCGAAATAACCGGCAATAGAGGTCCATACAAAGACTCGGAATGCATTCAGGAAAACATCAGGAAGATACACAAAGAGAAAAACACAGGAGGCGGAGACCAAGAGACTGAGGAACGGCAGGACGTAACCGAGGGAGGGGAAAAGAATCATAAACTTCTAGAACAAAGGAGGAATCACATTCAAAGACCAACACGAGACAGGTAGGTGAGGACAGCCAAGATCAACACACACAACAACAGACAGGGACTCAAGATGACAACTAGACACACCAAACATGGATGATGGGCGGAGACAACGTGTACCGCACACACACATACGCAGGGAGACATGAAGGATGGGCGGAGACAACATACACAGCACACACACACGTAGTAAACGGGAAGTGCACACGAATACACTCGCAGAAGCACACGACTACAAGCAAGGAAGGGGGGCGTGTACAACACAGAGACCACCACCTGACAGGCAACAGGAGACACACCCACAAGCAGACAACAGCAGGAAGGTAAGTGCACACAAAAGGACCCATGACTGATAAAGACACTGACAGCTGACACGTACACACGTGAAACCACAATAAAGACAAGAAGACATAATATAAAAATGAGAAACAACTTATATAAAACTCACAAGACCCAGGATCGGACAGGACACAACAATGAGCTGTCGAAACAGATTTTCCACCCCCCCCAACACTGTCTTAGCTGTCCATCGTGTCTGATAATAACACTTGCTCCAGGGGGCAGGGGGCGGGGGGTGATCAATGTCTTTGGCGTTGGTGCCACTTCATGTGGCTGTGAACGCCGTTTAGGCATTCACCCGCAGGTGGGGCAAACATGCAGTGATGTTGGGGTGATACTGGCCTGGCTGCTGGTATCATTGGGCATGCCTTTAGGTCCTCCTTTGAAGAAAGATGTTGTTGATTTGTTCAGTTGCCTTGATGCATTTAGCTTGTCAGGTTGGTCTGCTGAGTGCTAGGGGTTCAAGTTGGCTTGGGTTGATGTTGCAATGCTTCAGGAGTTCCTTATTGTAGTCCTTATAGCAGCCCGTTTAGAGTTGTGCATTTGCCTATAGAGGGTTTGGTGAGGGAGGCAATGGCCAGGCATTCGAATGATGTGGTCAACCCAGTGCAGATGCCTTTTTGCCAAAGCTGCTGCCATGCAGATGGTGTTGGTTAATGATAGGATGTCAGTGGGAGATTCAGTCTTCCCAGGACAGTTTGAGGATTTTTTTGCAGGCACCGAATGTGAAGCATCTCCAAGCGGTTTATGTGACGCCTGCATGGGGTCCAAGTTTCTACCTCATAGGGCAGGATGGGGACACAGACCACATTGTAGACTGCAATTTTGGTGCTCCAATTTGCTTTTTAAACCAGTGGCATTCTTCACAGTGCAAAGGTGATGAGGAGGTGGTAATGTGAGATGAATAAAATCACAGGATACACGCAATTATGAAACCCATAATGCAAATGAAAATGCTAAAACAAATACAAATATGATTCCACTTATTTTATGAGTATGTGAGTATTTCTCTTGTCTGGTTAACCCTTTTGCATACAGCCCAACCTCCAATATAGAGATCTTCTTTAATGGGTTCAACGATTTTCAAGAGATCGACACTACCTATGAAAAATGATCTTCATTCTCAAACAGAACCTGCAGCTCTAACTACATACAAGTATCTCTCTGAGACTTTGAAGCAAAATATTAGATGACTGAGGAGTTGTACCTGTAGCTTTCCATCAGCAACTTGCAGCTCTGTGTAAGTGTGTAATAATGCCACATCCAGGTCCTGTCCCTGCTGCAGGCGGTAATGAAGCTCCTGCTTCAGAGAATTCAAGGCCTCATCCGGCTGCTGAGGGCTCGACGGAGAGCTCTGACCTCTGAGCTGGATGTCCTGTTCTAAATGTTTTAAACGATCCTGGAGTTCCTCAGTCTGGCAATTATAACGATCCAACGATGACGATATCCGCTCTAGACGGCTGTGCATATCTGTGGAATTCAGAGTAAAAACCCAACAAAAGTTCACACACACGATAGATAGATGGAGTCATGATCTTGACATTTGCTTTTAAATTACAACTTTTAGTTTGGGGTGGTGGCCAAGCGGTTAGTGTGGAAGATACCTGATTCAATGGCACCCCTACCCATTCTCCATGTAATGTGGAGTTGTGTCAAGAAGGGCATTCAACGTAAAACGTGCCAAATCAACATGCAGGTCCACCTCGGATCTGCTGTGGCGACCCCGAGTGAAAACACGGGAGAAGCTGAAGGGACTTACTAACGTTGTATGAAGCTCTGTAAAGTTAATAAGCTGAGCTAACCTGCAAGCTTTCCCCAGTGAACGTGAGTTTATTTGCTTAGTTTATTTGCTTTATCAGCTTCATGCAAGTCCATGTCAGTAAAGTTCCTTTGAGAAAAATGTTCTTATTGTTACTGTTCTCAAATAGGAGCTGGCAGAGGTTATTCCTTATTTGGCAAAAGGGCATAGTGCATTTGTTCTGACATCCATTTCGGTCAACATAAAGTATTGTGCAAAACTTTAGATACTTGTGAAACATGAGGCAAATTGATGGCACTTTGAAAAATAATGTCATGAACTTTCTTAGACATCTGCAGAATTTTCAGGATGCCAGCTAAAGTGTGAGAAGCCATACCAGGCCTACGCACATGCACTGTGAGTGCTGTGTGGAGTGGAGTCTTTGAATTCTGACAGTCATCAGGGATCTGTTCAGGGTCCTGTTCTGCTCATTGTTTATATGGAGCGGGTGTTGAGTAAAGTCATGGAGTCCAGTGTCTTGGGTGCCTTTAACTATGAGGGAAGTTTTCACTGACATTGATTTTATAGATTATTTTGTGATCCTGTGTGCCCTGATTACAGGAGTTGAGAAAAAGAGTGAAGAGCCCAAGCATCTCAGTTGGGACCAGTCGTGGATCAGGACCCAAATGCAGGGTTTCAGTGACTTCCTGAACTCTGCCATCAGAAATGTGTGTGCCTGTGGTGAAAACATTGAATTTGTTGAGAGAATCACTTAACTCTGCAGGAATGTGGATCCTCTACCTTTGAGGCCAAATGTCTGTGATGAGCTTATGGAGTCATGAGATTGCTGGGTAGAGGCATTTAGAAATGCCAGTATCTTTGCAGGTGGACTAGTATCCAAGTCTTTGTAGTCCTGGTACTTCCAGTCATACAACATGGTTATGAGATTTAGACTGAAGAATGCATGTTTTTGGCACCGGGTCTTTCCAGAGAATCATTGGGTACTTCTGGATTGACTCTGTTTCAAATGAATGGTTACTTTAGGAAATTCATTCATTTTCTATCCAAACTTACTCCAATCAAGGGTGATGGGGGAGCTGGAGCCTATCCCAGTATTGAGGGCGAGAGGCGGGGTACGCTCGCACACACACCTACGGTCAGTTTAAAGTTTCCAATTCACCTTACCTGCATGTCTTTGGAAGTGGGAGGAAGCCGGAACCCACATGAACATGGGGAGTACATGCAAAGTCCACACAGAAAGGACCGGGTGGGAAGGGATCCCAGGACTTTCTTGCTGTGAGGCAGCAGTGCTAACCAATAAGTGCTGCCACTACTTTAGGAAATAATGCACCCTATTTACATGGTGAGGGAACATCAGCTGTAACCCTATGGCCATGTGGTGCATCATCCAGCCTGCAGGTGCTTCAGCGCTGAGAACTGGTGCAACTGGAAGCTGAAGGGGACACCCATGTATCAGGTATCACTTGACTACAGCAGATAAATGGCTACTTTCAGGAGTTGGTGATGGACCATTGTTCTGCCTGGGTGATTGGTAATCAGGACACAGGGTGTGTAAAACAATGTTTGATGTTTTGTGGAAACTGTTTCTTTGGTTGCTTGCAAAGAATCTTTCCACATGCAAAGAGAGGTGAGACTGCAATTAAGTTTGACCACACACCTTGTTCCCTGTCGGTCTCTGCCTTTAATTGTTGCTCCCAGTGCTCTCCATGTTTCAGCTCTGCCTCGTTCTCCCTCAGCCTTAGCTCCAGCTCCTCCAGTACCTTCTCAGGAGCTAGAATCAATCCAGGAACTGCAGCAGATGAGCTCTGTCGCTCCCACACTTCTGTCTCCCCCTGAAGAGACTGAAGTTGAATCTCAAGGTCTTCAAGTTTCCTCTGTTGGTGCAATATTTTCCTGAATACCTCTTCTTTGGCTGCAAAAGCTGAAGATGTTTCCACTTCTTTGGGATAGTCTATGA
Source organism: Opsanus beta (assembly GCA_900660325.1). Classification (NCBI taxonomy): domain Eukaryota; kingdom Metazoa; phylum Chordata; class Actinopteri; order Batrachoidiformes; family Batrachoididae; genus Opsanus; species Opsanus beta. The sequence continues at coordinate 9,603 of CABFOU010247006.1, forward strand.
AAGGAGGAGGAGATGCCCTTGGTTCTGGGGACGCTCTCAGCAGTGATGTCTTGGACCCGTTTGGTTTAGTCCTCTTGGGAAGATCTGTGGGACCCAAACTGAAGGTGAGATCCTTCTGTGGCCCTCTGTGTTTGATGTGTTCAGCCTCTGGTTTGTTAGGCTTGCGATGACGTCTGTCTCTGGCTGAACTATCTTGACCATCACTGAGGCTGGGACCCGTTCTCAAGAGTACAAACTGGACCTCTGTGGCTAGTTGTCCAAGCTCAGCCAGAATTTGCAGAGGGCAATCTTTAGCCACTAACTGTTTCTCCGTTCCTCGCAACTTCAAGATAAGAATGTAACGACCTGTCTGACCTGGAGAAGAGAGAAGCACAACAAAGAATGTTATAATATTTAATGTTAGAACATTTAAATACAATGAACATTGTTGTATTTAAATGCAATGACAATAAAAGCATTCTAGGGATGGGACGACTAGTCCTAATAGTCGACTATGGCTAGCTAACATCTGACTAGTCGACTATTTTTTATTAGTCAACTAGTTAAAAGCCATTTATTAGGTACATTTAACCCTTAAAAGAACAGGTCTGCTGGAGCTGCCACCACTCCCTTCATTCAGTGAAGAAAGTGTGTGAACCTTGGCAGTTGAATTAGTCAGCTCAAACGGGTAGTCTATGCCTAGTAAATGAATGCAGGTATTGTCTTCATGCTAATGCTGTTTTTTGTATTGGTGATTTTGTGCTTATATTTGTTAAAATAAATGTCACATTTGAGTTTCACCATGAAGATTTGAAATTAGCTTAATTAATGTCAAATTTAGTCGCCGACGAGTTGATGACTAGTCGTCCCAGCCCTAAAGCATTCTATTCTATTTACACTGAGTCCTATTTACACTAAGATGACTAGTCCTCCCAGCCCTAAAGCATTCTATTCTATTTACACTAAGGACTGTAGTGTGAAGGACTCAGACTACAACAAAAACAAATGTACATTGCAATGTCTTGCAATGTACATTGCAAGCTGACATTGCAATGTCAGCTTCCATGCTGACTGCAGGAATGTCCACCAGACATTATCACCAAAACTTATTAAACTCT
>CABFOU010247374.1:0-14644 GCA_900660325.1 Opsanus beta
TAGACGGGCGGCCAGCTCTGGGAAGAGTCCTGGTGGATCCGAATTCCATTTCCGAATGATGGAGGCCACTGTGCTCATTGGGACCTTCAAAGCAGCAGAAATGTTTCTGTACCCTTCCCCAGATTTGTGCCTCAAGATAATCCTGTCTCAGAGGTCTACAGACAATTCCTTTGACTTCATGCTTGGTTTGTGCTCTGACATGCACTGTCAACTGTGGGACCTTGTATGTAGACAGGTGTGTGTCTTTCCAAATCATGACCAATCAACTGAATTTACCCCAGGTGGACTCCAGTTAAGCTGTAAAAACATCTCAAGGATGATCAGTGGAAACAGGAGGCACCTGAGCTCAATTTTGAGCTTCATGGCAAAGGCTGTAAATACATTTGTACATGTGATTTCTAATTTTTTTTATTTTTAATAAATTTACAAAAAATTTCAAAAAACCTTTTACACATTTTCATTATGGGATATTGTGTGTTGAATTTTGAGGGAAAAAAAACTAGTTTCATCCATTTTGGAATAAGGCTGTAATATAACCAAATGGAAAATGAATCGCTGTGAGTACTTTCCAGGTACACTATACATAGATGTATTTACACACACACACAACTTCAAGACATGGACTGATTTTTTTTCCAGGTATGCAAAGTGCTGAACATGACGACCATCAGCTGCTTTGCTCCATCTCTGAAGTCAGAGTACAGCGCAGACCAGGAGACAATCAAACACGTAGATGAGTTTGGCTTTGTCTTCAACAACGTCCAAGCCCTCCTCACGTACAACAACACAAGCTTTGTATACTACCCAAACCCGTACCTGGAGCCACTCAGCCTGTCAGGTGTTCTGGAGCAGAAACCTGGAGCTCCCATCATCCTCAAAGTAAGTCAGAGTAGATCTGACCTGCTGCTACTCGTATTTTAGTCTCGCCCAAAGCGGAAAGTGGATATTGTAATGGCTACGTCTGTTTGTTTTTGTTTGTCCTTCTGAGGTGATTTAATCAAAATGCAAATAATTTCAATCCACATTGGTGGATAAACTCAATGGACCGTCTTGTCACAACAAAGGCCATGTCAGGGTCACAGGTCAAGGTCAAGTCAGACGTCATTGTCTGAAATACATTAACCTCTGAGGTCCATGAATGCGCCGGCGCGTCTGAGCTGACTTTTCATCATGTTTCTATTAATAAATTAGCGACGGAATGTCACAGAGACTCCGTTCACCCACTTCCTGAAACTATAAGGTCTATTCTATTGTCTCAGTCCCTACTCGAGATCACCTCTGATTCACAGCCAATCCTCGAGGCTGGAGAAAATCAGGTGGTCAGCTTGCATGTTGCTTGCACTGTGAGCAGACTGACGGCGCTCTGTGTGTGACAGACCTTGTTTCAGTCACGTCCTCATTTTCACTGACAGGACACAGCAGTAAATGGTCATAAACTAAAAATAAGTAACAAAAAAATAAAATAAAAAAATAAGGCTGTCCAAATCTATTTGATTTATGATTTATTTATTTTATTTTATTTATTTGTAAAGTAAGCTGATTTATATTTTAGCAGAACCACATAGTACATACGACTTTGAAAGCCTTCCTCATCTGAAACCTCAGACCAGATTTTACTTGCAAGGCTCATCATCTGAAACTTTCGTGCATGCTGAGCCCTAAAGTGTTTCGATTTGCCCAGTCTGTACTGCATGCCCCTAAAATGTGATATGTATTCCTGCACATATGAATTTTGTTTGTCTTTCTCGGAGGGACGTAACCTGGTGCCGTCTGCTTCTGGTGGAGCCAGGCTGAACTACACCGTGCTGATTGGAGATACGCCGTGTTCCCTCACCGTGTCTGACACACAGTTACTCTGTGAGCCGCCCAACCTCACCGGCCAGCACAAAGTCCTGGTCAGTGTGACACACTTTCAGCCTGTCTGTTGGTTTTGTGTCTGACTGGCCGTCTGCCTGGATGTGGGTCACTGCTTTTCTTTTCGTCACTGTGTTTGTGGGTCAGCGACGGGCTTTTCGGTTAGTCACCTTCTTTCTGTCATTGTTTGTCACTCATGGTCTGGTAGGTTCCCAATTATAGCACACTGCCCTCCAGAAAGACTGGCAGGTACCCAGTCACAAAAAGAAAAATGAACTGATGTGGCTAAACTTAAAAAACAAAACAAAACAATTCAAAGGATAATAATCTACAACTCCATTATTAACTGCCAAGTGTTAATTGTACCTTTGGATGAATGGTTTACGCTACTCATTTTTAAGTGCTTTCCCTGATTCGGTGCTTCATGCCTACTATGTACGTACAGGTCCAAGTGGGTGGTCTTCACATCTCTCCAGGAGAAGTTCACATCCGGTCGGACAGCCTGCTCACCCTCCCTGCCATCTTCAGCATCACCGCTGGAGGAGGGCTGCTCCTCATCATCGTTATTATTGTGCTACTCGCCTACAGACGGAAGTCACACGAGAATGATCTCACTCTGAAGCGCCTGCAGATGCAGATGGACAATCTGGAGTCCCGGGTGGCGCTGGAGTGCAAGGAAGGCAAGTCAGAAGGACTGATCTCTGTGGGGGTATTACATAATAATAGTACCACCTGTTTACAAATTATGTTTGTTTGGGCATTTCATTAGTCAAGATTTATTTATATTTAGTGTCAAAAAGCCCCGTTCTTACTTTCACAGATATTCATCCTGGAAGGCAACTATCTACAACTGTGACAATCCAGCGCGTGAAGGTCACGGTTGCCCACAAGTGTGATCCAGTTTGTTTTGATGACGTAATGCGGTGGACTTGTACCACGTGATAAGCACAAAAATAACTGCAGCACGCCCATAGTGTAACTGTAGTACAATCTTGGCACTGCCAGAAAATCTCTCTGTGATGTCAGTGATGATGTGAGATTACGGGCTCTACAGAAGTGCAAGAGCTTAATTAATCAAACATGTCAAAGTTTGTGATGGGGAAATTTTATTTCACTTAAAATCTTGAAAATCCCACTGTGGTTAAAAAGAGACCAAGGCACAATCACCCCAGTTTGTTACCAACACGCTCCCGGATTAGGTTTCACACTCTGACCTTCCGGCATTGACATTTGTGAAAGTGAGAATGGGGCGATAGTGTGACTGCAGGACTAGCAGAAGGGTAGATAATGACAGATATTTGGTGTTATTGGAAGATAAATGCTTCCCCGTGACAACACATCTATAAGAAAAAAAGCAATGACATGTATTCTGACTTGTAATAAAGAAACACGTACCAATCAAATTATCACAAAAATACATTAGAGACAAATCTGGCACCACAGAAAAAAGTCACAATTTAGTATAATACAAAAAACAAACAGTTGGTTATAAAGATTTGTATGAAACAAGACTTAAGAGGATATTTTATCCATGATAAGAGGACCTTTGCAGCCAACTGAAGATCTTAAAATAATACAGTGTCTGAAACACACATTTTTATTTTATATCTGATTTTCTACAGTAACAAGTGCCTTAAGATTTGAAAGAGAAACAAATGTGTCTCTATGAGCTATACTTCAATGCTCCACTGGCACTTGGACAATTCTACAGTAACCTAATAAGAATCGGAGAAAATTTGTAATAGTGGGATAAAATATGACCAATTTTGCTGTGATTATGATTCCATACTGTAGAATTGCTAACCTACGCTACTTCTGTTCAAATGCAGAAATGTTCATGCTCTGTTTACATGCAGCGTTTGCAGAACTGCAGACGGACATCAATGAACTAACGAGTGATCTGGACAGAGCTGGCATACCCTACCTGGACTATCGCACTTATGCTATGAGGGTTCTCTTCCCTGGCATAGATGACCACCCTGTACTCAGAGAGCTGGAGGTAAGGAGCATCTGAAGCAGGACTTTCAAATATTTTCCCGATGTCTTTGTTGTAAAGTTCTGGTAAACACCAAACTAATTTGAATTTCATACTTTTGCAAGAAATGTCAAACTACTGTCAAAGTCACTGTGAGCAAATGTTTGCATGCAAGTCCCTTGATGAAGTTTGTACTGATGTCTGTAGTAGTTAGAAGAGCTTGTGGGCAGATTTTGGCATCATCATACACATGCAGACGTTACTGTTCAGCATCTATGCAGTGATGCCATTGAAGGCTAGTTTTAGAGACATTAAATGGTTTTAAAGTATTTCTGTTGATGGCTAAAATCCAAACTAAACCCTAATCATAGCCATTGAGGTACAAAATAAATCATAATAATAATAAAAAAAAACAGGACTGCACTGAAAGCACCATCCCACCATGTATCATTAAACCTGAACCGCATGTAGAGTTTTTAGAGATGGCATAATTTGGCCAACTCACAAAATAATCCTTTGTGCACATTTTTCAGTCCAGATCATACAAGTTCAACTTTTAGTAGCATACACTATAAGCCATTGTTCTAAATAGTACCATATTCTTTAATTTAAGACGGCATGGATATATTTAAAGCAAATCTAAGCTATGCTGTTAGAGAAAATTAAACTAAGTAGCAGGACCTACTAAATATCTGCTACTTCAAGGTGAAGCAGGTTTTCCAACAAATATGAATAAATTAAGTCAGATTTCTACTTGTACTTTGTTATAACACAGTGGCTTAAGAGAAGAATGTGTTTTGGTCTGAGAGTCTGGTGCTTTAGTGCAACATCTAGTGGCATCATACGCCATTCAGAGCTGCCAGGTGATTAAAAAAATGAATCTAATTAACCCTTTAATGGTCAACTCAACCCTTTGGTAGAACATATTGATATCTACTACATTCTATTGAAAAATGCGAGTATATTAAAGGGTTAATTACAAGCTTTGCGATTAATTTGTCTAAATCACATTAAATCGTATGTAAAATATTTTTGAAAATATCAACACTTAAATTGCAGAACACATACACAGGCTCTCAGAAACACAAAGACAATGAGGACAAAAAATTCACTATTAAAAACAATACAGAAATATTTTAATGTATAAAAATAAACTGTGCAGCCTATGAACTTTGCAAAAATGGCACATCATGAACATACTGAGTATGATTTATTGCTGCACTACAAAATGTATTTTTAAAAATGTTTTATCACTTCAGTAAAGGTGGTGGTGTGTGTGATGTAACAATTTTCACTTTGCAAATAAGGGTTTTTTTGTGATTTTGGAATACGGCTGTAATCTTGGGCTATTGAGAAAGTGTGTGTGTGTGTGTGTGTGAGTGGGACTCTCAATAATTTGAGGGGTGGGTTATTTCGGTTACATTTCACAGAGGTGTTAAGCAAGCTGTGTCTGTCATAAATTCTGCTTAAATCAGTTGCATATCTGTGAAAACACTCATAGAATTGTGGGACGTTGGAGATGCTGAACATTAAATGTCAAACACATGAAAATGTAAAAGGTACAAAAGTGATTTGGCACAATATAAGCCCTTTAATAATGATCTTATTGGATCTGAGACCATTTTATTTTCAAATCTGCTTATTAAACAATAAAACCTGCATGAAAAACATCATGAATCAAGCATTTTAAACTGTTTTAACCCCATAAGAGCTCCGAGTGGCTGTTTAATTAATGATCGTGTGTTTCACCACAAATCATCGGTTCACGCCCAGTACCCTCACAGTTGAGATATACATAACAATGACAGTTAATAAAGCAAGTTACTTTGGTATGAAAAGTATTTAACAGGTATTTCACCTACGTGTGTTGCTGAGCAGGAGGAGACATTAACTAGGCTCTTTTATTCCTCACATTTGAGAACAACATAAACTAATCCGTGCATTGGACATGTCCTAATAGCGTTGTTTTGCCTTGGTGCTATTTTTTTAAAAAGCACTTCTGGTCTGGTGCTGTTGTTTAAACAGTGCAAATAAGTGTTCAAAAGCACACACCATCAAACCAGTAAATACGCCCAAAAACATTCTATTTACATACCAACAGCGTCACCTCAAAACAAAAAAGGGATCAATGTGCGATTAATCTAGATTAAAAAAATAAATAAATTACATGTTATAGGTGCTGTAATTAATTAACCTAAATTAATGTGTTATTTTGACAGCCATAATCATAATATAGCAAATCATATACAACACCTTTAAGGGGACAGTGTTATATAAATTAAAAACAGAAATTCACATTTAGTCTGAGAATGAAAGCTGATGCCTTCAAGTAAAAAGTACGAAATCAGGATATCTCAGTTTGCACACAAGGAAGACACCTCATCTTGCAATAAAATTGAGGATGTTGTCAGCGAGTACTTGATTTATGAAATGTGGCCCCTTTTGTCCTTTTAATTTTTTTAATATTAATATCATTTGGGACTCAGTTGATTCAATCATGCCGTTAACATATTCACCATCATGATTTTAAGAGATCGGTGTTGTAAAGAGCCTCTCTTATTGCATTTTAAACATCATCACTTTTTCATCAAAGAAGGCAGCCCTTCATTTTTGGCTGCAAACTCATGCTAATGTATTTTTCAGATTGCGCCAAACTGAAGCACTGAGTAATTATAAATCAAATGTTTCCTGTTGGGGAAAAATGGCGCCTAAACATAAAGGTTAAACCTGGAATGGCACCAGTGGTAGCCATTCAATTTAAATGGCTTTATGACTGTTGTATGTTGGGCATTTTTACCACACTGCCATAAATCTTTTTTTTTCCCCCCCAGTATGTTTAATTCAATTTTATTACTCCTCTGTACACCGTGCATGATGCGTGCAGGTGCCGGGAAATGGACAGGCAACTGTGGAGAAAGCCTTGAAGCAGTTTGCTCAGCTGGTGAATAATAAGGTTTTCCTGCTGACGTTCATCCGCACACTGGAGCTGCAGCGCTCCTTCTCCATGCGTGACCGTGGGTATGTGGCGTCGCTTATCATGACGGCTCTGCAGGGACGGCTGGAATATGCGACTGACATCCTCAAACACCTGCTGTCAGACCTTATAGAGCGCAACCTGGAGAGCAAAAACCACCCCAAACTACTACTGCGCAGGTAAACGGGTGCTTTTGACAAAATGACTGCATACTTCAATAATACCCATTATAAGTATTTGTAGATTAAACAGGCAGTAGAATGTTTAAATATGTGAGTCATTTAATGTAATTACATTAACATGAATAGCTGGCACACATTTTCCAAGATTTACAGCTGGTGTTAGATGCCTCTGTTGGTGAGGAAAGGTTTACGGTCCTAGACTTGGGGAAGGTGCTGTGATACGTATTTGCTGATTCAGTGGATATCCTGATTGTAATACTTGAGAAGCTGGCTGTCTGAGTGTTTAGGTTTGCAACTGTCCTTGATTGAACTAAGATCCAGGATTTCTTAAGACTTTCTGGGCTCAATCATAAGAAGTGTATCTATATGGTGCAAAAGTGTTGAGAAATTCATTCGTCTCTGCAGTGACATTCACGTCTTTGGGTCCCTGCCCTTTGATATCAAGAGGCGCCTGGGAAGAGCTTTTGGAATCATGAGGTCACCGGACAGAAGCGTTTGGTGATGATGATACCACTGCAGGAAAGTGAAGGGCGAAGTCTTTAGGGTCATGGTGCTACCTGTCTTACTGTATAAATCTGAGACTTGGAGACTAACCAGTGAACTAAGGCGAGAACTGGATGTCTTTGGTACCAGATCTCTTCAGAGTGTCTTTGGGAAATGGTGGAATTACTTCAAACAAGGAGTTACTTAGGCTTAGATGAGTAGTATCGTGTATTTTGAAGGAAACTAAACTACAGTACAACAGTGGTTGGAGAAGACAAAGGGGACATCCATGTTTCACCCGGCTCCAGGAAGACAAATGGGTAGTTTTGACAGGTGGGGATGAACCAGTTGTTTACCTGGGTGGTTGCTGTCCATGACCCAAGAGAGTCCCATGGTGTGGTGGGTGTGACGATGCGTGGCACCAGTGTATGCTCCCAGATCAGACCAGAGTTCTAAACATTATAACTCTTCTGATATTAAACACCATCATTTGTCATGATAATAGGAGCACTAAGTACTACTAATAGTAGCAATAAGTCTGAAAAATGCAGCAGAATAAACAAAAATAGTATATTAAACACAAGGTTTGTGGGTTTTTTTTTTCCCTATCTGTTCCTTTGCTACTTAAGATGCTTTCAATTAGGAGACACCCAATCTATAGTCATTGTTACAAACGTATTTTTCAATGTTATGTGGAAACTCCTTTAGTTTAAATTTATGCTCATAAAGGTGATTTGAGTGTCTTATTAGTACTACTTATCTTCTGGAGTCGACATTCCCTTTGTCCAGTATTCTTTCTTGCCTGGATACTTCTGACAGATGTGTAACTGGGCCAGTACACTGTTGTTTTGTGAATATCCATTATGAGTTTGAGAAGCCAAGTGACCAAGTGTGTACGTTGTAGGATTGAGGTAGAAAGTGATAGAGTGTGCTTGAGACGGGCAAAGGATAGACAACCTAATGGGGGAGAGTGAGTGCAGCGGCGCCAGAGTTGTTGTCAGACAGGCTTATCTTCTGTGCATCGCTCATGAAACATTCAGGTGTAGCTCACGTTCTCCTCCCTCGCCACCTCCTCACCGCTCTCCCGCTTTTCTCCACCTCTGGTTATCTACCAATTGTATGTGCAGCGCTCAGTCTGGCCTGTTTAATGTTTCATGAGGTTTTTAAGGAGGGCGCTCTCATTCTGAGGCACACTCATTAACTGTAAGTTCACACGTGCACCGGTACAACTAGAACTTGTTAGCCGTACATGGTTCTCTTATGGAAAAATGCTCAGATTTTTTTTTTGGGATGCATGCACTCAATAAAAAATGGGAGCATATAAGTTCAGGCTGAAATGTGGGTGAGGACAGAAAAAGCAGGTCAGAGAGAGAGAAAGATTAGCGGCTGTGTCACCAATAGCTTTTGTATCAGATTAAAAAACAGTTTATATGCCAGTTTAAAGTTGGTGCCTCATGATTTAAGGGATTTACTGCAGGGAGTCATTACACCCCTCCCGTCTGGGCTCATGTTAAACAGCTAAGTGCAAGTGCAGTGAACAAGAAAAGGACTGAAAACACTCCAAGTGGACTCAGAAGTTGCGTTTGCACTAGTACGTCAAGACTTATAGGTGTCCTCCACTTAACTACAGTACAGTACTTTTGAGTCTGAGCAGTTGAGTAAGGATGTTATTTCTCTGTAAATTCATCCTGGCAAGCTTTTTTGTTCCAACAATGTTGGGCTCTTAAATCATAAAAGAATAACCACAGCTCTTCGGCGCACTGGGCCATCTCTTGAGTACAATTTCTTCTCATTTTGCAGAACGGAGTCAGTAGCAGAGAAGATGCTGACAAACTGGTTTGCTTTCTTGCTCCACAAATTCCTTAAGGTAATGTGAGTTCTCACACCTTAGGTCTCTTTTTTACTTTGAGCTGATGAATTTATGAGATGGACCATTTGTATAACAAGGTATCAGTGGTTGTTCCAGCCTCATTTTCTAAATTTTCAGCAATGGGCCAGCTGCCTCACAACTTGAAAAATTTAGGGGCTAGTTAGAATTTCAAGGAGACACTAAGAGACTTAAAAATAAATAAATAAATACATCCTCCAATGGGTCAATGGGAATTATTTTTTTGTCTGGTGACACAAAAAAAATCTCATGAATAAACATGTTCATGAGATTGAGGGAAAAATGGTATAGTCTTTTAAAGTAATCAACAAGAAAGGGTAAAGATTAATTCAGTGTTTAATTTGTGTCTTTCACTGCCCTCCAGGTGGAAAGGGTACAAAGCATATTTTAGTGTGACTACAGATCAATATTGCCATTGATAGACTTTGAAGTTCCTTTCATGTTAAGGCTGCAATAAATTTCATGAAAACTGGTATAAAACGTTATTCTTCAATTTGAAGCATAAAAACTGAAAAGAAACCCAACATCAAATTCCAGTTACGTATTTATATTTATACTCACCTTGAGTCACTCAGAGTGCATGTACGCCCACTTTTTTTTTTCTTCAAATGTCAACTCCGGACACCCTGGCAAAGCATGGCCACACAAAAGGAGGCTGGACCAAATGTGGCCCACAGAGCCATTCATTATTTTATAGCTTGTACAAAATGTACCATGGGGGGAGGGGGTCAGTTACAATGTACGTCTTTTTAGATGTGTTTGTACTACCTTAAAAATTATGAAAATAATGAATGACTCCTTAACAAGCTGCTGTCTGACAAACATTGCACAAATCACATTAAGTGGAACAAAGATTTCTGTTCTTTTAATGACACTTTGGATTTAGCAGCACAGATGTCTGGTGTGACCAGGATTTATTGACAAGGAGTTTTAACAGCACAATAATAGCCTTTCATGAGCAAACCTGCAAAATTTATATGGACAGCAACAAGAGTTTGTGTGACATATCAGCTGACTGTAGAGAAAAAAATGGCAAAAACAGTTCTCCTTTTGCTCCATCTGATTGGTTGCCTGAAAAGGCGCTGCAGTAATTACACAGCATCTTTCTGAAAAGTTTACTTTAAAGCCCTCAGTGCTGCTGCACCAAAAAAGTGGACTACTCTGAACAGACAAAATAAATAAATAAATCGCTGACTTGCGATCTGTTTTGGAAATGTACTAAATCATGCTCTCAAACTGAAAGATCACACTCTTGAATAAAAAGATGGAATATAACTTTCATATTACTCGGCATTCCACTTGTGTGGACTGTGCGAGACAACACGACACGAGCATGGCAGCTAGGCTAAGCTAAGGTAGGACTATTATGTTTTACAAATGTCTTACAAAAGTGTTTTCAAACATTTAATTACATTGAACAGAGCCACTGAACAGACATTTTCATCTGTTCAGCAGCCACAAGAAGCAGTTTATTCTGAGATTTTGTGCCTTGTGCAACAATATTAATTAGCCTATTAGCTGTTGCTTGCTTATGCGGCGTTTGCGTTCTAAATAAATAATGCGCTGATTAAATAAATTTTGCTTCTTGTTGCATGAAGCAGTACCATCATGTTTAAAAATAAATGACTTCTAGACCGGTCCAACATGTTTTTTCCTCTTTATGGGGTATTTTTCAGACAGATGTGATGAATACATCAGTGCAAATTATAGTCTAGATTTTAACATGATGTAAGTTTTCTCGATTTTGTAAAAAACTAAATGGAACTACAACTTTTAACATTGATTTAAACAATATTTTCATTGAAACTGGTGTTTTGTATTTCATAAATGGAACAAACAGAGAGCAAACTCCATTTTATTATGTTTAGTAAGTGCTGATTGACTCCCTGAGTCTCATCATCTGTACTGATGACTACAGATCCATTTTCTACCCTCCACATCTTCTGATGTTTAATTTTCTTTTCTCCGACCTTTCACTGTAATCGCCGTGTTCCCTTTCAAAACAAAGGAGTGTGCTGGGGAGCCACTCTTCATGCTGTTCTGTGCCATCAAACAGCAAATGGAAAAGGGGCCCATAGACGCCATCACTGGAGAGGCACGCTATTCCCTCAGCGAGGACAAACTCATCCGGCAACAGATTGAATACAAGACCCTGGTGAGTCACCAAAACAATACAGTACAAAGAAACAAACCAAGAGTCTGGTCTGTATTCATTTTTCTACATTTGTTATTCAAAATTATGGTGTGGGAAGAATTACCTCTCAGAGACGTCTGTGCAATCATATCTCAAAGTTTTGACCTTGAAAAATAAGAAATATGTTGAACTTGGAGCAACCTCAGACATGTAGCCTGTCTAAAGAGTGAGTAAAAGTTAATTTGTAGATGTAACAATCAAGAATTCATAAGAAAAGCAAATATAATCAAGTTAAACAAAACATAACTTTGTGCTTTTGGAATGTTTTTCACCTTTCAAACCCGAGCCAGCCATCTTACCATCCCGGAGATTTGCAGCCTCTTGCGACCCCATCGGTAGTTGTTGAGCACCGGGTTAGGAGCTGATGGTCGAGAGAAAGTTTCTTCAACGCAAACTAGTCTTGGTCATCCAGCTCCCCCACCCCCACACACACACACTGAAGAATTTCTGTCAGTTGTGAAGTGGTCAGGGCATCATCCTGGTCTTAATATGATCATTGGCCGCTGATTGGGTGACACCTTCTATGTCATCATTGTGACAGAGCTGTTGCACAAGCAGGACAAAAGGAGGACAAAATTATATTGGACATTGATAAAGCAAGACTCCACCACCAAATAGCATGCAAATAAAATAAAACACCACCCATACTGATGGGTTTTCTTGAATATTTTGTCACAAAAAAAAAAAAAAGTGTTACCATTTCCAGAGCACTACCTACTGGTCATAGTGGAAAAGGTATTCGTGTCACCAGTCTGTTGTGTCCGACTCATGTGATGGATTTCTCACAGATGGCGGGCAAGTCTAAAAGCAAACAGAGATTATTAGGTAACCTGAGAAACTAGCTGTTGACCAATATGGATTTTTTAGTGACCAGTGCCGAGGCTGATCTATAATATAATCTCATAACACACTTTCCCACTGTTTTGATGTAACCGTCTGGATCTCCGGGATCAGTATGGCCATCTGTACTGTTATTTCTTCATTTCAAACAACAGCAGTGCCTCAGTCTTTTTTTCCAACCAAGTCTTGTGCTTAAAGTTTTCAATCCCACACATTTTGTAAATTACTTTCTGTGCATTTTTTGTAGAGCAATTAAAAAGAAAGGAAACTAAAAACAGATGCTACAGCGACTTCCTATCTTAAGAATTAAACTGGGGATGGAGCTTATGCGTTAACCTTTGGCCGCCGAGTGGCCTGAGCTCATGAACGCTGATAAAACGTGTGTACGCCTGAATACACAGATTAGCAGAGGAAATAACAAAACACTGTGAATCTTTTGCTTGTTGTCGCCAAAGTGGATCTGGTATGGAGCTATACCTTGAGTTGGCACAAATCTGCACCCTTAATGACAACTCCAGATGAACAAGAAGAGCAGGGCACAGGCGGGCTTTGAGCCCTGAGCCTTCTTGCTGTGAGAGAAGAGCAGTACCTCTGCACTAATAAAAACAATGCATTTGGAACATGCATGACCGGAAGGCCTCTATTTGGGACGAGTTTTAGAAGAGGCAAAACTTCGACAACAGTTTTGCGCAAATTTATGCCTTGTTCACATCAGATTAAAACATTTTTAACTTTCCACTCCTCTACTTTTTCCCTGTGGCATTGGTACATAATGTGCATAATGTACTCGCGTCATGAAGAGCATTAACAGCTCCTAATGTCACATAAGAATCTGAGGAGTTTCACTTTTTGCGGGGCCACTTGTACAACACAACATATCTGCTTTTCTTTACCCTTCCCATTAAAATTAAACCAGCTGGGCTCCTCCACTTGCCTGCTGCAAGTAGCTTTTCCCCGGCTGTGGCTCTGCAGCAGAGCCAGCCAGCGACAGGACGACACCTTTGATTGCCGTGTCGGCGAGTGTGAGAGGCTGTGTCTCATTACGTGTTTAGTGCCTCTGCTCGAGTTGCACGGCCACATCCTGGAGGTGTGAAATTACATTTCTGGCCGACACCACTGGGCGTTTGGAAGAGAGTAGGTAATGAAAGAAGTTCCCGCCAAAGCAACGCCTTTCTATCTGTCCGTCTTACACTCCCGCCTCTTTTTCCTCCTCTCTATCTGTTCTGGATCCCCAGACGCTGAGCTGTGTGAACCCAGAAAATGAGAACAGCCCAGAAATCCCTGTCAAGGTGCTCAACTGTGACACTGTTACCCAGGTAAAGGAGAAGATTCTGGATGCAGTGTACAAGAACATGCCCTGCTCACAACGGCCACGGGCTGCAGACATGGATCTAGGTGAGGCTGGATCTGGGGGGTCACACCACAGCTTGGACACGGTGTTTTATGCGCACCGAGAAATGACAGATGGAAACTATAGACATGACTGGGTATGCCAGGGGAGTTAGCAAATGATGTATGATATCAGAAGGATGTACATCAGTTTTTGGAAGACACCACCCTCCCCATACCTGTTTACCACATTTATCAAAGCAACATTCGTGCGCCCACACATATGCTTCAACCCACATCATGTCATCCAATCCTGACTTGGTGTAAATCCAGCTGACACGCACGTTCAAAAGGCAGTAAATAAGATGCCTTGTAGGTAGTTTTACACCTTAAGGGGCTTTTAGCGGTGAGGGATTTGGAGAGGCTCAGCTTCTCAGAGTTGCTTTGGGCAGCTTAATTCCCTGTGTAGACACTTTGTCATATGTGTTTTGTTTACAGAATGATTATCACTTTAACAGATCTATCTGAGGTTCACTGAGCAAACAAAAAACAGTCAGTACTTCACCAGAGACCTCGCCTACAGCACAGAGGGATGGCGCCAGACACTCAGTGGTTAGCAGGAAATGTGTTTCTGTCAGGCAACTGGGATATGAAGATTTCCCAAAAACTGCCTTCAGTCACACATTCACAATTGATTTTTGTTCCCGCCCCCTGCAGAGTGGCGACAGGGCAGGACTGCACGTGTGGTCCTCCAGGACGAGGACATCACCACAAAGATAGAGAATGACTGGAAGAGGCTCAACACGCTCTTGCACTACCAGGTCTGGAAACAAGAATAAACTGACATCTCTGATCCAAATGTAAATAAAAATGTCACCCCAAACAAGGGGATTGGATCCGGGAGGGGGGGGGGGACCGTGGGGGA
>CABFOU010248025.1:0-10545 GCA_900660325.1 Opsanus beta
TAAATAAATAAATAAATAAATAAAAAAATTTAAAAATTGAAGCATAAAACAGTGATGGACACAGCTAGTAAACAGAGGTGGCCAAAGATCCTATTGGGACGAACAAAATTTGGACATTTTTCCCACACAAAAGTTTTACTTGCTATTTACTGGACAGATGAGGCTCTTTTTGTCCCCCACCATGAAACAAGGGAGACCACTGAAATGGACTCCGTGCGTCCGTCCGTCTGTTCGTGTGCCACATTTTGAGAGCCCTAGATTTCCTTCTTGCCCCTTTCTGAGACATTACTTATCTGTATCATATTGTAAATGGACACAAATGTGACATCTACGCATATGACTTTGACCTAAATTTCCAAGGTCATCTAATAACAGCCAACAAAGACACCCACCGCCTCACCCCAGAATACCACTTTTTCTTTCAAAATATCAATTCTACAGCTTATGTTTGTATAGCAAATCACGCACCTGTCTAACTTTAGCAGACTACATTTGGCCTTGAACCTCTGGGTCAAGGTCAAACACGCAAATGGATAAAAAAATTTGAACTTTTTGGATATATTTTGTCTTCTCAGCAACAAATTTCTCTTCTAAAGCCTAAATTTGCATTGAACACCTATAGCAAATCATTCATTCCAGCTCCCTTGAGCCAACTGCATTGACCTCGGACCTTAGGGTCAAGGTCGTGCATGAAAATAAGTAGAACACTACTCTTTCCTGTATTATTTGGCCTTTTTCCACTTATTTTTCACTGCCACCATGAAATAGGGGGACCACTGAAATGGACTCCATGCGTCTGTCTGTGCTGATTAGTTTAATTTGTCACCATGCTGTATCAGCATAATAGGCAGGGGACCTCAGCCGAGTATTGGCTTGTTTAGATGTACTTTTCAATGTATTTTTCCTAGTTGGAAGTAGGATCAAATACATTACCAGCAGTAAAATGATCTGTAATTTTGTGACATACCACAAAAATTAAGGTATTTTATAATAACTACATTTTAACAGGAAGCAAATTTTGTTAATTCTGTGAAAAATCAAAAGGGACTACACCTTAAAAAGACTCCGTTCATTGGCTCTTGGTTCAGTCACTGGTCCAGATTATACGGCATACGCTGCCACCAGCACACACGTCAGCCCGCCCGCACGTTCATTATTATTTCCAACATCTATTTTGGTTTATTCTTCACTTTGGGTCGTTATGTCTAGCTCGACTTTCAGCTTTTAGGAGCAGTTCATATAATTAATCAGTCATTAGTGTGACTATTCCTACATCAGGAAATTTACATGGTGTCATACATTTGTGCTTTCTGTCTTATTTTTCAAAGAGACAAGAGTTGCGCAGACTGTACCACGATCAAAAGACATTGAAACCAAACATTCGTTTTCTTTTTATGAGCTGTGAAACTGTAATGACCATCACTGACTCTGTCCATTAATGCACAGCTTGTGATATTGGTGGTTTTGCAGTAATCATTTTATCTTCCCAGAGACAACAGGGAGGGCTGAGAATCCAAACCTCATGTCTCATGATTCAGATTTTCATTGCAGTCATTCAGCCTGTGTTCTTGTTCGGGGCAATTTACAGTGAGCAGCAATAAAATCAGTCTCAGTTTCTATATCACCGCCGTGTGCGGAACTAAAGTTCTGAACTTGACTGCAGCCAGAAAGGGCAGCCAGAAAGGGCGATGTTGGGCGAGGAGTGATATGAATGAGCTTGACAAATGAGAGAACAGGTCTGTCTGAATATTTCCATAAATTCAGTTCAAAATGATTTATGAAGTACTTTCAAGTCCAACATTCAAAGTGATTCACAATTTAAACCAGATTAACAGACCGGAAATTACAATATACAAAATTTACTCACAAAATAAGCAACATAAAAATAAAATTTGAACTTAAAACTTTAATATACAGAAGACACTCTTACAAAAAAATCACAGCAGAAGAAGTAGATTAAAATAAAGATGCTATGAGTAGTTATTCTGCCACTAGATGTCACACTTTCACCACACTTCAAGATGTAAACAAAGTCTCCCTCCTCGGCCACTCCTGCTCAACCCTCAGTCCTCCACTATGAGCAGAACAACAGCAGTAAGAAATATAACTGCTCCCATGTGGGAAAAGCAAGATGTGTGTGGATTGTGGTCCGACCATGTCTTTGGTCAGAGGCATTTTAACTTCAAAGTGTGATTTTTGGACACATATCTTCACATGACATTAGTAGTAGATTATGATCAGGTCTGTAGTACCGCCCCCGCCAGTTCAGTCAGAAATATGACAACTTCTGTCGAGTCTGTGAAGTCATGAAGGTTGGGCACCCCTGGTCTACCTGACTGTGTTAAAAAAAATATAGGCAGACATAAATTCCAAACAGCGCTGTGGTGATTGATTTGATCAACAAGAGAAAAGAAAGCAATAAAACTCGGGGAGAGCGATGCCAAGAGGAGGATTCACAGCTCTTTCTGAGCCCATATCCTGCAGCTCCGAATGTCAGAAAAGGTCACCTCTGTGTTCACCGGAGGCAGCTCGAGCTGGACTGAGTCCAAAGCAACCAGTGTGCAGAGATGACCTGTAGAAGGCCGAGTCAGCCTGACCTGGCAACAGCCCCTGGTGTGTAGGCGCCTCTCACCATCTCTGGTCACATTTTCTGCTATTCCTCCCTTTTCTGCTCTTTGTGGCTCTCATGCAGATTTGGTTTAACATGCACAGGCAAAACACGTGCACACACTCACACAGAGAAGGCCATCTGCTGTACAATGAGCCCGCAAAGTTATAATTCATGGTTTCACTCTTCCACTCAGCCAAATTTTGAAGACGGAAAGGAGTAAATTGCGTGGAACACACTGCAGATGTGACAGAAGAGGACAGGTAGTTTTCATGACTCTGCGTCACTGAAGTTGGGATCTCTTGCTGTGCATCTGCTATTTAAAGGGGAACTTTGGGATTTTTCAACAGGGGCCCCAGTTTTTACAGGTTTTTTGGGTTCAAATTTTCACTAGGAAAAAAATTGTTCTTTTGCTCCATTTGTAAACAGCAGCAATGAGCCCCTCATTGACATTCAACTTGTTTGGACTTCATGGAGAGTGCTGTCATGAAACTGGACGAAGAATAAGGTAAGTCACTGCCTGTATAATCAGTAATTTTAATTGGATCTTTGCATTTACTGACTTTCCTGTGTAGGGATCCTCTCCATGCTATCAACCACTTTTAATGACTTTTTCATCTAGTCACTCTATGTGTCCATTTTCTGAAAGTTTACAGATGTGAATGAAACAGAGCAATAGCGTCGGTAACTGTAGGGGCAGTGTAACCAAAGTTGAAGCGAGACATAACCTTAAAGCGAAAACGCACAAAGAAGACTGTTAACAATGGTGGAATATTTTACATTAAAAAAAATCTCATTGTGAAGTATTTAATAACTGCACAGACCACATCCATCTATACCGCTGCAGATTCTTTTTTTTAATTTGTGTGGTAGAAACATTATTATGACTTCTTCAACCATGTTTGATGTCAGAAACTTTCTAGATTGTCTGCAGTGCCCTCTAGTGGATATTTTTCTTAACATCATCCCAACATAAAGGATGTATACAAGTATGTCGGCAGGGATGATTACACTGTTTCAATACACTGTTTAGTTGCAATGCAATCGTGGATTGATTATCATTGTTTTTGCCCCTCGTGAAAACCTGAAAGCCAAAACATATGGTGAAAATTATAGAATCTCAGGAATAGCGTTAATTTTAACATCTTGCAAGATGAATTAACACTGATGATTTTGCTGTGAGGTACATTTACAATGTAGTTACAGGATATATCAGCAGCCTCCAGTCTTTGACAGTGATGTGGTCCATATCTTTCACCTATCCAGACAGACTTTAGTCTTATTATTTATAATTCCAAAGACCTGCACACTTCATGGTCATGAGGCACGACAGCCCGCAGACATTTTTTCCATTTGTGATTTGTTAATGAAATGAATCTTGAAGAACAAATCTTTTATGTGAATGAAGAGATGATCAGCTGCGCTATCAGAAGTTTGGTAGCGTTTTCAAACTGGAGCTGAAAGTGAAAATGAGCAATCAACCGATGCCAGATGCAAATGAATGAATTATTCAAGTGAACAGCCCATGCACTTTCTTAGTGTGTTGACACATTTAGTTTGCGCCTTCCTTTCTCAGAATTCGCCATTATCGATGTTGCCTCAAATAAATTTGACTTGCAAAGAACTTGCTAGCATTAGCTTACCAAAATGCTGTTTATTATTTCCAGGCCTCACTGTCACACCATGAAACAAGGCCAGAAGAAGAAGCCAGCTGTTTTCAGCCTGTTAGCGTAGCATAGAATAAATTTCCGTGTGCTGAAATTCATATGTGTTTTTTGGTGTTTACAGTCCTCAGTTTTCTTCTTTGTTTTGTTATAATTCAAGTCTGTTGTGCAGCAGTGATGAGGCAGTAGTGCGTCAACCAGAGGTGACAGACGTGCAGCAGCGCACAAGTAAAACCAAGCATTCAGCAAATGCCTAAATGGACTTTTCCCCATTCTGAAGGCGTGACAGTCTTGCATTGACCTTTGAACATTTATGGGAGTTTGAAGTCACAGAAGTATTTGGACCATCAACCAATTCATATGCTGCATGCGATTGTACTTGGAACCCAGAAAAAGATGAGCTCTGTCTCAGAAAACTGCAACTGAATGGCCATTTGGGTCAGAATTCCAAGTTGGAAACTTAGGCAGGATCTGTCAAGACCGAGGTCGCCAATCTGACATCACAGCAATGTGGTGGCGCACACAGTGGGTGGTAAACAGAATAACCTTTTTGTTAATTTTTACTTGTATGTAGTGTTTCATGGCGGGTTTATAACGTAAACGTAACTGACGGGTCCCGACTTCCTTTGTGGACCATGTTGCTCTCAGTGTGGTGGTGGGTCGCAAACTCATGACAATGCCCCTCCCAAGATGGAAAATGAAAATATCACAGAAAAGAGCTCCATGTCCTTTTCTTGAACAGATGCACTTGAGTGCATATAGATCAGACGTCGCATATGTTGTTGTTGTTGTTCTTTCGGCTGCTCTCGTTTTGTTCGGGGTCACCGCAGCGGATACAGCCAGATCTGCATTGGTATTTGGCACAAGTTTTATGCTGGATGCCCTTCCTGACGCAAGTCCAGTTTTACCTGGAGAAACACACACAGCCGCTGGTGTTCCAAAGAGGTCCCCCCATTCAAGTACTAACCAAGTCCCGCACTGCTTAGCTTCTGAGATCTGACGGGATCAGGCTTACATAGAGCAGAACAGCTGCATCAGACGTCGCATATACCGACTCGGAATGAACAATTTCTGACGTGCAATCAAATGGAGCAATTAGATCAATCCAGGGGTCCCCAAACTGATCAAGCCATATTGTTTACTTAAAAAGTATTTTCTGAGCTGTATTAGTGAATTTTTATACCTTCGTTAACAATCCACTTCAGAATGTGATAGTAAACTAATGACAGCTTATAGATGAAGATACCACTTAAGGAAAAACAGTATTTAAACAGGGGCTGTGTTACTTCTCTCAAAATGTGACATCACAGTTGTTGCTGGGGCCATATAATGGTCACCAGGTGAGGAGTACAAAGCCATCGCAAGGTTTTTTCAGACCGCTGCTCTCACACTCTTGATCTAAAGGTTATTTTGAGAGAATACTGTGGAGGATAAATGCCACCAACCTCAGTTTCCCAAAGTCCTCTCATGCCAAGCTGAAAGGGCTGTCAAATAATTCATAAACAGTCCGATCAATAAAGAGAAAAGTGGCAGTCATTTTCTCACTAACACGCAGAAAAGCAAAAGGTTGGTGGTGCGGCAAAGGCCTTCATAGTCATTCAGGATGCCACCAGATCTCTCACGGAGTAATACCTGATCTGTATAACAACTGCGTGTTATTGCATGCTTTTTAGACCCTACCTCATGAGTAGTAATACCTTTCGATCATCCTTGGTCTAAGGGGGTAAACTTTGTTGTGGTAAATGGTGATGAATAATCAAGTACTATTAAAAAGCTGCTTTACTTGCTTGACCATTGCTGTGAGATTTTGTCAATTACACAACAGCATTTAAACCCAACTGGAGAAGCATTGGAGGATTAGTGAAGTGCAGCTCTGCTGAGCAATTAGGTTTGTGGGTGACTCCCCTCCATCGCTTTAAAAAATGCAATCGTAAGCACAAATTCACACAGAGTTGACAACAGAGGCAGAAATCCAGTTTAAATGTAAATATATCCATTCATACATTTCATACAGTTGGCAAAAATTGTGCCTAAAGGTCATGGAAGTGACCTTGTAATGGTAGTTCTGCTGGTTTAATCACCCATCAAAGGGTTAAGCCTTTCTAGGCAAGACGATATAGCAGCACTTGTCTCACCAGCACTTGAGTAATGCCCTTAATCCCCAATGGCCCCAATAGATCAGACTTCAGTTGGTGCTCAGCTAATGCTTAGGGCTCTTTATGGTAAATTATTTGCTTTTGAGCAAGTTTCCATAATTTTTACAGCATCTTTACTTTCTGAATTTCTTTTCTAGGAGTTTTGAACAGTAGTGTGCACTCATCGGCTTCCTGAGGTATGCCTGTTCAAGTGCTTATTACAGCAAATATCGACTCAGCCAATTGCATGACAGGAACTCAATAAATACAGGCATGTAGAAATGGTCAAGAGAATCTGCTGCATGGAGAAGAAAAGTGACTTCAGTGAATTTGAACACGGTGCAGCTCTTGGTGGCTGACTGGCTGGTTTAAGGATTTCAGATACTCCCAATCTACTGGAGTTTTCATGCAAACAATCTCTGGGATATATAGAAGCAGAAGTCCTATAGCACCTGAGAATCAATTGGTGCTGGTGCTTATAGAGTAGGGTATATAGAGAATGATCTGAAAAGAAGAAACATCCAGGGAACACAGGTTCTGTGGTCAAAAATGCCTCGTCAGAGAGCCGAGAATGGCCAGGCTAGTTTGAACTGAGAAAAAGGCAACAGTAACTCAACGAACCAAATGCAGAAGAGCTACAGCAGTAGAAGACTCAGGAATGTGTCCAGCACCTTAAAGAATTAAGGCAATTAAGGCAGCTCTGAAGGAAAAATGGGTTCTAACTCAATAATGGCAAGGTGTATGCTTTAGTGGCAAGTGATGAAAATACATTCTAAATATAATTCACCTTTTCAGATCATCAGTGGTCGTGATAAAGGTTGAGCCCTAATGTGTGGGTGGATGAACAGAAACATAAATGCATAATGTAGGTTTTGACTTATGCTGCAGATTCTGGCATTTATTACAATACTCAAGGTTCTGGGAGTAGTCAGGAGGCACTCGTTAATTTAGAAACGTTTTAATGAGCCTCAAAAGTTGCAATGCTTTTGGGAAAAACTTTAATTTAAGAATGTTTAATGATAAGAGATTCTGCCTACAGTGCCTTCAGCCTTATGGTGCTTATGATGCCCAGACCTGTGTAAACTGTGCTGATTTAGGAAATGTGATTGATTAAAGGAGAAAAGGCCTTCACCAGTACCTCATAATCATTCTCATGGGCTAACAGAGTAAAAGGTTTTCTTTGATTAAAGTTTGTCTTGTCATTCTTTGGGTCTTCCCATGACCTTTGAGACTGAGACACACACCTGTCATGAAGTCCCTGGACAGAGGTGTTTGGCGATGCCGACACCTTTGCAGAAGAGCAAAGGTCAGCGTCTTTAGGGTCCTGGTGCTTCCTTTCTGAAGCTACTCTCACATAGAAGGTATATGTGTGTGGCGTATCAGTGGCAACCATTGGTGTACTACACTCACCGCACTCACGCCTGCACTTGCTGCCAATATCCGCGACTGCTGGCGTGTGACGCCTGCGTGCACACGGTGTTCAGTGCCACTTAATGCAGTGCGTCATCTGCCGCTTCCCAGCTAGTGTATTACCAATTTTTTTTTTTTTTTCCCATTTCATCATGAATTTGGAGTTTCTGAATAAAGTAGTACCTTCCAGTCTGTCACACACATGGCTTGTGAGTGGCAAATTAATGACATGTAAGGGGAGACTGCACGGCAAATGAAGCTGAGTGTTTTGGTCATGTTCAAAACACTCGTCACACCCTGGCAAGGGATGGCAACCATGTGGTGGTGTGTGACGTGTTTGTGGCGCACAGTGGCGAGTTGGGCGGCGAGCGCTACACATCTCTCTAGACACGACACACACCTTCTGTGTGCGATTGGCTTTAGTGTATGGTTGTGAGACTTGCATGCTAACCAGTGACCTAAGGCAATGAGTGGATGACTTTCATACAAGGTGTCTTTGGTGAATCCTTTGCTACTGCTGGAATCACTTTGTGTCAAACAAATGGTTACTTAGGGAGACTTGGATGAAGTGCTGACTTGCCATGGAAGGGAACATCAGCGATGGCATTTTGGCATATTTCTCTATGCATGATCCAGCTTGCAGATGCCACAGTGCTGACCACTACAGCAAATGGAAAAGGCCAAGGAGGTGTTTAAGATTCCCCTCACTGCAGCAGATAGATGGCTGCTTTTGAGAAGTGGGGGTCGACTGGTTGTCTGCCATGGACCCAAGGTGGTTCCATGGTGTGGCGGATGTGGTGACACGCTGCACCAGCTCATGCTCCCAGACCTGATCTGGCCTGCTGTGGAATATTTTAAGAGATGGCTCCAACATCTGTTTGTCCTCAGACTCTTTTGTCACATTAAACACATTACGATGTTAACATAACTACAGTCCTGCAGTTGTAATTACCATTAGATAATTAAAGTCTTAAATGTTTTCATTTTGAAGCCAAAAAATTGAATTTTCCAGTGACATGGTCACTGTGCAGAAAATTAGACATTAGTGCCCAGAAAATAGAGTGGAATTGAATTTCACAGAAAGTGTATTAAGACATTGTCGGGGTTACGCCTGTCAAACCTTGATCAAAGGCCATCAAGTTAAAAAAAAAAATAATAATAATTATGCTTTTACAGAAAATATTTCAACAGTTTTTTCAGCCAAACAACTTAGAGTGGATATCAGACTGACACAACAGAGCACATGACAAGGAGCTAGAGACATGTGAGGGTCTGCATGTCTACAGTATGTGCTGTTTATGTGTTTTATATGTACTATAACGGCTGTACAGTCAAACAGGAGGCAGGCAGGAGCATTGTGAAAGCCATGCTTCATTTAATGTCTGACGGACCAAAACCAAAGGCTGATCCGATACAGAGGATACTGTTTTAGAACTCCACAGTTACTCCCATAGCATGCAATTTATTTGACACTGCATCTAATTTGAATGCTCCATCTTATTCCAGCATGTTATGTATTAAAGCAGTGCATCTGTTCTTAGCAGTGACGCGTTAACACCCAGTGTGCGCTATAAATTGCCTCCCTCTGTGAGCAGAAGATGGATTACATAGCATTCTTGGGAAGAAAATCACCTACATTAGCAAAATGAAAGGCCACCGTCGTATACAACGAACCCACCTCCCATAAAACTCAGTCGATTCCGTCTGCGTGTTAGAGAGAGAATGACCCAACGCAAGTTGAATACCTTCATTTTTAATAGGTAGTAATCCTTATGGTAAAAT
This sequence comes from Opsanus beta, assembly GCA_900660325.1. Lineage (NCBI taxonomy): Eukaryota > Metazoa > Chordata > Actinopteri > Batrachoidiformes > Batrachoididae > Opsanus > Opsanus beta. Next base: position 9,600 of record CABFOU010248025.1, read on the forward strand.
CTTGCACATTAAAGGCAACTTAGAAATTACACTGTAAAAATGAACCCCATGGCAAAACTCAAAATTTCAAGTAACTTAGTGCAATAGATTTTTGGGTTTTTAGTCAAATATTTAGTCTTACATTTGCTCAAATAACTTTTTGTTTGTTTAGACAAATGTGAAAGGTGGTTATATTAACTATGAATTTTACATTTCCATATGTGTTGCATGAATTCATAAAGGTAAGTTAGTGTTATGAACTTTATATTTTAAGACACAGTTGTTGACATTTTTAATTGCAGCTCAAAGAATGATAATGCCAGTTTACAACTCACTTTGTACTTTACTACAAAGTCACACAACCAACGCTGGAAAAGAGTGCTATGATTTATTTAAAAATTTAATTGCTGCCCTTGGGTCACCACAGCAGAATTGGCAAAAATCTGCCTTGAGATATGGGTCACATTTTACACTGGGTGCACTTGCTGACACAACTCTAGCTGTTAATGGAAAAACCTGCTCACATAGAATATCAGTCCAAAGTTTGGACACACGTGTGTCCAGACTTTGGACTGGTACTCTAATTCCAAAATAGTCTCCCAGTGCAGAACAAATCAGGACCTACTCTACACTCACGACATGTTGGCGCAAATGAAAGTACAAGCTTTAACACGAACAAAGTGATTTCAACAAATGGCTGGTTTGGATTTTTTGCTAGGAAAACCGTAAGGAAATTCCATGGGTAGAAAAATCTGTGCGTAGAAAAATCAATGGTGGATGAAACCCCTGCAAATTCTCTTTGGAAACCTTGTTGGAACCAAGGCATCGAAATCCAATTGCACAATAAATCTTGCAAAGTCCCACATGGAATCTGACTGAAAAAAAAAAAACACATCTTCCCAACAACAATGAGGTCAGCCCAACCTCTCACTCAAAACTCATTATGGTTTTTTTGAAGTCAAGACCA
>CABFOU010249268.1:0-12684 GCA_900660325.1 Opsanus beta
TAACGGTCTGTCTGTTTTATTGTACATTTATCAGAATTAATGCTACCTTCACTATTATAACCATACACAGTTAATAATAGAGGTGATCTCCACTAAACCCCTCACATTTCAATCCAGATTTATCTATTTATTTATTTTTTAAAACTTTCTTTTAAATTTCAGGAGGGATGGTTTGCAGGAGCTGTGTGTTGTTTTTTTTTTTTTTAAACCACCATTGTCTTCTTCTGTGGTGCCTTGCTCAGTAAAAAGACCAAAGTCGAAACATTAAATATTGATATTAATGAACTCACAGGCTTTACGGACAGTAATGAAGTGCACCAGCGCAAATCCCTCAGTCTGACTTTGTCTTCTCTGTGCGAGAGCCTGTCCCTGCTGCGCATAACAAGATTGGACATTTTGATCAGTTTCTGTCAATATTTTTTTTGGTTTATGTCGATGAGCTGACAGGAGATGTTATAGCGGGGAGGCGGTGATCCGCTGGTGTTCCACGATGGACATCGATCAGCTGGTCGTAGACTGCATTGAGCTGAAGCTGACTGCTGATGGTAGAGATAATGAAAAAGTTCAATTTTGACCTTTGACCACAGTGACCTTTGCCCAAACAAACTTCCATCCATCCATTTTCTATACCCGCTTACTCCAGTTAAGGGTCACGGGGAGCTGGAGCCTATCCCAGCAGTCATAGGGCGTGAGGCGGGGGACACCCTGGACAGGACGCCAGTCTGTCCCAGGGACACATGTAGACAAACAAAAACAGTCACACCCACACGCACACCTACGGACAATTTAAAGTTTCCAATTCATCTAACCTGCATGTCTTTAAATGTGGGAGGAAACCCACGCAAACACGGGGGGGGCATGCAAACTCCACACAGAAAGAGGCCACAGGTGGGGATCCATCCCATGACCTTCCTGCTTTGAGGCATCAGTGCTAACCACTAAGCCACTGTGCCGCCCAAAACAAACCTTTTAATTGCAGTTCTGGGGCTGACCATTATTCACATATCAAGTTTGGTGGAAATCAGCAATAAATGACCTGCAAGGAAAAGGCCAACAAACAGACCTTGACCCCAATGGTTGACCTTTGCCAAATTTGACCTTGCTGGGTAATTCTGGAGCCTGTACATCCATATGTGTGACGCAGACCAAAGTGAAAAACCTGGAGTTTGATCCTCGACCTGTGCAATTCCAGAACATACCTGCACATGTGCGCTAAGTTTGGGAGCCATCAGAGTTAAACAAATAAATAAATAATGATGATTTTGACCTTTGACCTAATGACCTTGACCTTTGCCAAAACAAACCCTTTAAGGGTGATTCTGGGGTTGACCATCATCCACATATCAGGTTTGGTGGAAATTGAACAAAGTTACCTGGGAGGAGAACAAACAGAAAGATAAAACCATGTTTGGACCTTTGACCTCAATGACCTACATGCACACAGCAAATTTGGTGGAAATAGACCTACGCACCTCAGAGGAGTAGTGGAGCACACCAACATTTCCTAACTTATCGTATGATTGTTAGAGTGTGATTTCATTCATTCATTCATATGGGTCACAGCATGTCGATTTCAGCCGATGCTGCTGCTGGTTACCAATGGTTTCTCATGTATCAAGCTAAGATTCTGAACGTTTTTAAAAAAAATTCCTATTTGAAAAATGTGTATAGTACATATATATAATTTGTTGAATATATTTTGATGTTGTGCTTTTAGCTGGTGCAAAGCTCTCTGAAAAATTCTGGTGTGTGGTCAAATAAAGCTTGAATTCAGTGGACGTTCTCATGCAGAACCACACTGGTTCAATTTGTTTGTTTGTTTGTTTGCATGCTGCTGCTGCTGCTTCCTTCAGTGCTGCTGTGGATGTAATGCAGAGAATCAAAGTGCTCGCTCTCCTGTGAAATAAACGCTAAAATTGGCAGACTGGATGAGTCCGGCCCGGGTGAAAAGAGGTCATGAATGAATAATGATTTCTCTTCCCTCAACATCTGTCGATGTGCCCTAAAGCAAAGCACTTAATGGCTCAGGCTGTTTTGGCGAGAGGTCTGAATGCGATGCACAGTCGACGATGTGCGCGCTGCAGCGACATCGACAGCAACGCAACGTGACTGAGCGTGTTTCTGTAGGCGCTGAAGCAGCACAGTTCCAGCTGTTCAAGCGTTTTAGAGGATAAACCTCAGCCAGCATTCCCCTGATCTCCATAAGGCAGGTACGAGGCGACACAAGGTCAGCTGTCATCTCGTCGTTAAAATCACTATTTGGGAAATATGTCTTGGTGTTACATCTGCATCTCGTCTTAAGAGACGCTTTATTTTCCTCCTCCTGTTCTTGACTTTAAACAAGGATCTCATGGCTGTTTGTGAGGTTTGTGTTTTGCACTTAGCGGTTTCTACCTTTTCAGTAAGAATGAACGGCTATAAGGGCCCTATCTGCCACCATGTGCAATGCATGTGTCAGTCAAAGCACTCAGCCAATGTATTTGTCATCATCATGCTCAGAGCAGAGCTGACTTGCACTTTTCTGCGCCCTATCCACCACACTGCATCACCAGAACTGCCTTGGGGTCTCCATGGCAACCACCCAGTGCCTCCGTCATGTCATTAGTGAGTAGAATTGTGCTCGTGTGCACCCATGGGCATGTTGGTGAGGTGTGGCCAGGCGCAGTGCTTGTGGATTACTATCATATCGAGGCAGAAAGTGATTGCACCATATACCACCAAAAACCTGGTCCAAAGTCAACTGCACAGTTGTTTTGGGATTTATATCGCATATCATAATGCTAAATGTTACAAAACCCAGAATTTTTTTTTCCCTTCACGTAAGACCACAAAACAAACCATTTCGTGTCATTTTGAGATGTTCTGAATCATTCCACCAAGTAAAGTTGTACTTCCAGCAAATGTTGAAATCTCAAAAGCTGATCCACAGTGTGGTCTTTCAGTTTGAGACCATGATTATTAAATTCACTAAAACTCACTCTCATTCAGAGCTTTTTCACAGCCCTCTGTTGTTTTTGTGCAGCTGCACTGATGCACTTTTAGTTTAAAATCTCTGAACTTTTCAGAAAGGTGCTGTGTTGTAACTACAGCACCTTGTCAGGCAACCATTCAGATGTGGCAAAACTTATTCTCACAGAAGGAGAAGTTTATTTTTGCACATTTCTCACTATGGTCAGCTGATTTGACACACAAAATCAATAATAACAATAGACACAAAAACTCATCTGTGATAGCAGATTGGACAGAAGCTATGACCCTGCTGAGGGTGAGTACTTTTATCTCCGAACATTACAAGCTTGTTGTTAGCTGTTTATTTTTTGTCATAGAAACCTGTGCCGTGAGTATATCTTGACTGTGACGAGTCTATCTGGTGCCACCACAGAATGAAGAAGCCTCTTGGATGAGACTAAATAACAAGACCATTTTCTTGCGACTGAACTCCCACGTTTAGTGGGTCATGCTCAGTCGTTTCCCATTCTTATGCTAGTGAGATACCACAGAGACAGGTTTGGACTCCTTCCCACGTTCTGCTGGTCTTGTAGCATTTCAGCAGCGCAGGTCAAATGACATGAGGAGTTTCTGTCACCGAATACTGTCACCGTGAAGTGATGTTGGTTCTTTTGCATATACATGTCTCTCATTAGCATTGGAACATAATGAATGGAGCCATCTGTCCACGGCGTGAGCCAAGAGAATAACAAAGGGTCTAACGGTGAATGTGACATTAGTGCTGCGAAAGGTAATGAAGGTATCATTCACTCCATTATTCCAGAGTGACAAAAGCCAGGCCGTGCTGCTCTCCCTTCCTGACAGTTCCCGGCAATTATTTGCTGAATAAATCCTTCTCTCTGTGTCCCTCTCTTTGTCTCTTTTCACCTCACCCTTTCACTCCTCGCTTCTTTTTTCTTTCATCTCATTTCCCTCTGAACCTTCCTCTGGGTATCTTCTGGACTGGCTAAATCCCCCATCGCCCATCTTTGCCCTCGTTCCGCCGTCCACCTCATTCCACCTCCACCTGCCTCGGTTCCTGTGCCCCCCTGCTCTATCTTTCCTCACGTTTCTCTTGCTCGCACCCCTCTGTCCTGCCTTCCGTAGTCCCAGTGAAGCAGAGAAAGAGAGAGAGAGAGAGAGAGAGAGAGATGTCGCAGAAGAAGATATTCCTGGTCTTCATTGCCATCAGTACTGTCAGTCTTTTGTTGCACCATGGGGGCCACTTGAGCTGGTGAGTGACTGAAAACTCATGCAAATATAGACACACACACATTATACCGTCCGTCACTCTGTTACTAGCCCATATGGTGCTAATCACAACAGATGTGATGGGAGCAGCTTCTGTTTTACCCTTTTAAAGTCAAATTAAATGTATGTAGAGGGACTGAATTATTATAATGGACGTCAGATATGGAAACTTTGAACCGGTCGAGGGACCAATTATAAAAGTAGAGGTATTGCAGATATCCAACAGTCTTTTTTTCAAGGCTACGAGAACATTTTGCTCATACAGAGCAGGCAGCTCAGTGGACAGGAGTTGGACTACCAATATGTGGACTTGGGTTTGGTTCTGCTACCTTGGGTTTGGGTTTGCTCCCACTACCTGTGTGTGTTCTTGGACAAGATATTTCATCCAGATTGTCCCAGTCCACCCAGCTGTAAAAGGGCACCGGCCTTGGCTGGGGAAGTAACCTGGGATGGGCCGGCATACCGCCCAGGACGAGTCGGAGACTCTTATTCACTACGGCGTCTCAAGGATAAGCACCAACCCCAATGGGCCTCAGGGTCTATTATGCTTTGCTTTTTAAAGCATTTTTCCCAGTTTCTGTCTTTAGTGTCTTATTCTGAAAATCATATTCATACTTATCTTTTATTTTTAATATCGTGTCGTACTCGTGCAGCACTTGCTTATCTGTCCATATGAATATGAACGGCTCAGACGAACCTAATCCTTTCTTAGGCTTTCAGTTTCCGCTACATTTTCATCCAGTCGCTTCAGTTGACTCAACTTTATGTTCACTTATCTCACCTTCCTTTCATTTTTACTCACGATGTCCTGATCTCACTGTACTGCATTTTCAGTGCATTTGACAACTGAATAATACTATTTCGGAAATACATCACAATAGCGTCATTAATGTTTTCCTACATGACAGAAAACTTGCAATTTTCTGCATCTTGAAAAGCTGTAGCCTTTGATTTGACAAACTAAACTGCATGTCGTATGTGCATGTTTATTGTCACTGTTACGTCACTATTATTACTGTATTTGTTGTAGAACTACAGTATTTCAGTTCTTCCTTTGTAGCAGGAACACTCCACGTGAGATATCTTAAATTTAATTGCCAATAAGAACCAAAATCTGAAGGTCTCAAAGAATGTTTCAAGAGCAACTTGAAGTAAATGCAGTGGTTCAAGCAGATCTCGACCTTTCATAAAATGCCCAGATAGAATCAGGACATCTCTACTTTTTACTTCCGTTTCAAATTTATTTCAACCTACCTAGGCTAATTTTTCAAAAGTCAATCAACAATTCTTTGTCAGAACCCTTTGGCGTCATGAAATGCACGCAGAATATACCGAACTGTTCCAAATATGGCACCCCTGGTTATAAGAAAACCCTCTTTTTTAAGACATATTTTTAGAAAAAGACTTTCTGAAGACCAATTCTTCTTTTTTTTTTTTTTTTTTAGATAAAGAAAATGCTTTTATTTGAAAAACATGCTTATAAAAGCATATTTTATGGGCAGCCTCTCATTAATTTTTTTTCAACCACATCCTGACACACTCCCACATTAAGGACCACATAGGCTGTTCTGACTGTTAGCTTTTTTATGATCATCTTTTTGGCCCACATCTTCTAACATTACACTCACATTGTATTTATTGGCTGCTTGAGAGTTGCTTGATGAGTTTGCTGCATTTATCATCATAAGCTTAAAGTTAGCATCATAATGTCTCCTCAGTTGCTGGTTAACTAACCCAAAATTTGAGGAGCTTTGTTTCATCGTGTCCCTCTGTTATGCAGTGCTGTAAACTAGTTAGAAGGGCAGGTCACTTCAATACTGAGAGACACACTCATTACACAGGTATTCATGACATATGAAAGCCTAGACCCTGAATATAAGAGGGCCCCTTTTTCAGATGTATTCCCAAGAAAAAACACAATTGTATATTTGGAACAATACGGTACTCATTAGGATCTGCATACTGATGTATAGGGAAAAGGATTATCTTTATCAGCAGAAATGCTTGTCAAATCTAGGTAATACCACTCAACCATAACTAGTATGGTAGTATAACAAGGAATATCTCATGGCTTCAAAATTTTCAAAGAAAGAAACTTCAGTGTTGGTATGTAGATTGGAAAAGGCACATTCCAAGTGCCTATTCCAGCACCAAAGCACTCTGACGAACCATGACTATTTGAGACATCCTACTCAGAATGCATTCATCATTTATTCAACACCAGTACAAAATTTCTGTATTGAAAAGATTTGGAGAAGCTACTGCATCTCTGGAACTAATGGATTTCTGAGTAAATTATTGCATTTTCATCTTTCTTCAGGACCATGGAAGCCTTCCATCTAGGCTGCCCTGCCCTTCGTTCCCACCCTGCCCCAGGCCTGAAGCCTAAACACACCAACGTGGCCTTCCTGAAGACCCACAAAACAGCCAGCACCACCATGCAGAACCTACTTTTCCGTTTTGCAGAACGCAACAACCTGACAGTGGCATTACCTGTACAGGCTTGTGGCCACCAGTTCTGTTACCCACGCTCCTTCACTAGTCACTTTGTCCACTCACACACACTGCCACCTAACGTCATCACCAGTCACATGCGTTTCAACAGGGTGGAGCTACAGCGCCTTATGCCCAATGACACAATTTATATTACCATTCTGCGAGAGCCCAGCTCTATGTTTGAGTCCTTGTTCAGTTACTACAACCAGTATTGTCAGAGCTTTAAAAGGGTTCCCAATGGTTCCCTTGAGGCCTTCTTAGAGGAGCCTTGGCGCTTTTACCAACCAGATGAAAAGGACTCCATGTATGCACGAAACACCTTGACCTTTGACTTGGGTGGAGACAAAGATCGCCCAGCAACAGATATTACATATGCACGGGCCTTTGTGGCAGAAGTGGAGCGAGTGTTCTCCTTGGTGATGATTGCTGAGTACTTTGATGAATCTCTAGTTCTCCTTCGCCATCTTCTGTCCTGGGATCTAGATGATATACTTTATGTTAAGCTCAACATGCGGACACCAAACTCCAAGCAGAACCTGACACCAGGACTTCCTGCAAAAATCCGTGCCTGGAACTCCCTTGACGCCCGTCTCTATGACCACTTCAATGCCTCATTGTGGCGCAAGCTGGCATCTCTGGGACCAGCATGTGTAGCTAGGGAGGTGCGTCTCCTTCGACAAGCCCAGGAGAGGTTGATGAGAAGCTGCTTTGGTGGACGATTGCCACTTCTCCGTTCAGCCACGCAGATCAAAAATAAAGATCTCCGTCCCTGGCAGCCTAGTGGAAAAGTTGACATTGTAGGGTACGACCTCCCAGTAAATCTGAGCCATGGATTCTCAAGTTTAGCCCAGCAACTCTGCCTCAAGCTTATCATGCCAGAGGTCCAGTACACCAGGGTTCTCCTACATTCACAGTCACTGCGCTACCGTCGGGGCTACCAGTTCTGGGCACCGCAGCAGTCGCGCCCTGTTCATCGGCACATACGCACAGCCGTACCTCGGCATCCTCAAGTGCACCACAGCCAACCGCTGCTAACAGCACCAGGCCCTGGCTCAGGAACAGGGTCCACCTCCACCTCAAGGCCTGCTACAGGAACCCAGGTTAAGACCACAAGGTTGGAAGCCAAATCCTCACAGACCCAGGCTGCACAGACTGCATAATAAAGACTTGAGTACGAGTGCACAGTGTGCCCAAAAGACTGCATTGTTGTACACCTCCTGGCTCAAAAGAAAATCTTGCTTTGTTTTCAGAGGTGTAGCGAACAAGTCGGAGTTATTCTTGAATCTGTGTCTCTCTTGTGCCTTCTAGGCATAGCTTTCTATTTAAAAAAAACAACAACAACAACAACAATGGAGGATAAAGAGATAAATCTGGACTTGCACTTGAATGTCCTGTCTGTTCTGTGAAACAGAACCTGGCCTGGAAGATAAAAGGACAGAAGAAATCCAAACTACTGTGCATCATCTCAGTTGCACATCTCTGCACACCCAGCCGTCCAGGATGGCAGAGTTTTCTGTGAAAGTGGCTCTTTGAAGCAAATCTGTTATGTACGACCGGGACTCAGTAGGAAAGTGGCGATATCGGTCCTATTGTGAGGCACAGAGCGAGCTTTGTGCGTTTCACATTGGCGTAGTATCGTATTACTTACTTTCATTCTCTATAGCTCCCGCTCTTTTTCCTCCCTTGCTCTCTAACGTATGCTTCTTAAAGAACTTGAAAAAGACATAAAGCCTTTTTTCCCCGCCGCGCAAACGATCCCATTGCTGGGTCATCTCATCGCTAAACTGACTGCACTTTGACTGGCCAACGTAAATCTCGTTTGTGGCAAAGTTCGTTCATGCGTCTGTTGAACTCTGGCTGGAACCTTGCGTGCCTTTACCGGCAATGCCACGTCTCTGATGCTGAGCCATGACAAATTATCGTTACGAGCTCTACCTAGTAAAACAGCTGGTCCAACAGCTTTGAAAGCTACTTATGGTTGATACAACATGGCACCATGCAGTCAAAGTGGGCCCAAATTGCATAAAGGCATAAACTGTCAGGCATTTTTGGCCTCCAACGAGCCTCGCAAGAGCACAGAGAGACACAGAGTTCACATTCAGCTATTAATATAACAGCACAATGAACAACTCTTTTAAAAACTTCAGACCCTGAGGCAATAAGAGAGCGTGAGAGAGAGCGCATCCAAGGGTTTAGCCTAAAGACACAGATACTGGATCCACAGAAAGGTAGTGTCTCGTTAGCCTTTGCCCTCTCTGGCAGCCCCCCCCCCGTTCATGTTTGCAGTCATCTCTAGTCAGGCTTCAGGCAGAGGCCGGCAATCTCATGTTGCTCCTCTTCGTCGATGATTGCATTTTCCCTTGTTGCATTGGTACTTTAAGCAGGACACGCTGTAGCCATGGCTGTTTTTCATCCAAAATCTCGGGTGTTATTGCAATAAGCTCTCCAGGCCTGTCTTCTGTGTGAAAGGCATGGATTTAATAACCTACAGTACCAGCAACTAATCCCCATCCGACACAGCGCCACACCTGGCCACAGACAAAGCCGTGAAACAACACAGCGGGGTAAAGATTTGCAGCCTGTGGATCGCCGAGGAATGAAACATGCCCATCTTTGAATATTTAATCATCTGGCCACTTGGAACTCCTTTGGCTCGTGTTCTCGGGTTACGCAGCAGTGCATTTTCATTAGGGACGCACCGGACCAGGCGACAAACTGCTCATTGGGTAAGAGTGATGAAGAACACCTGAAGATGACAGTATACGTTAGAAGACAGAAGAAGAGGCGCAGGTTTTATTCCAAGAACTGATTCGGCGCCACCTTGGTGAAGGGCCAGAAATAATGCCAGGGAGAGGAGTTGGGATTGGCTATGCTTCATTTAGCAATAAAAACGCAAGGAAAAAAAAAAAAGTAAAGTGTGACAGAACAAAGCACGTTTTATATCGCTTCTTATATCGTATGAAAAATTCAGCGTGATATTTCGTGCATATTCCTACAAACGTAAACACGCATGCGCAATGCGCGTTTTGTATTTAACATTCAGAAATGTGCGTTAGGGTTAGAATAACAGTAATCGTAAGCATAAAGTGAATTTCTGCCTGTTTTTCAGTTGGAAAATCATTCCCAATTGGCGAGAACATGGGGATATGTATGAATTTTCATGCATTCCTTTTCGTACATTTTGCGATTTTAAATTTTTTTTTTTTAAAGGATAGCCTGAATAAAGTGTAGCGACTGACAACTCCTCTCTCTGCTATATGTGGCGTTTGTAGGGCTACAAGCAAGCCAACTTACAGACACCCTGCGCCCCCTAGTGGCTTGGAGTACCTTTATTGTGGACACACATTCACTGGCCTGTTGTTTTGCCTTTGGACTTGCGTCTTTTGAAGTATACTGTTGCCTTCAAAACTTGCAGGCTCATGGGCGAGCCATTCACTGGAATCTGAAAACGTCATCAGATGTTATCAAATTTTAATGTTTTCCGCTCGTATTTAATGTGTCATCTGTTTTTTTTGGTAATTCCTCCACCGGCCACCGAGGTGCTGTTAAAGTGGAAAAAATGTGTGCCTGTTGTGTGTGTGTGCATGCGTGCGTGCATGTGTGAGGTTCTCACAGATCCATAATGTTTTTTTATTTCCATCATCAGCTAAGTTGGCATAACATCAAAAGGAATTTTAATTTTGTTAAAATGATATATTATTTATTTGTGGGTCAAACAGGGTTTCGTTGCTGTATTTTTCGGTGTTATTTTTCATACGTCACTGGATGTGATCTGCTCTGCCATCATGTAACGCGCCATCATATGCTCAACATGCTCCTTCAGGCAACAAAACTGGAACAAGCCACGCGGTGCTGCTGCTGTAAAATATTTATTTTATACAGGTTTTACATAATGCATAAATACAAAGACCACTTCTGAAAACCGCACATTGAAACAAGCGTAGTCTTTACAATTAATCTTTCATTTGGCTTAAGTGCTCAACCACACGATGCTCTTGTGGTCAGACTCTGCTGGTTGCAATAATGAAAAACACAAACCGCTGCTCTGGCAGGAATTAAATGTGAACGGAAGAGACCAAATCAAAGTCTGCTAAAAATTAACATTTTACATTCACGATGCACAACAGGAGCTGTCACAAATTTAAAATGAGTTCAGACACTGTATGTCAGATATTATCACAGATACGTACATGCCTGTAATAATAACAGAATTCAAGCTTCTTTGCAGTCTACGTTGATTTTCGCAAAGCCTTTGACTCAGTTGACGGGGGTGCTTGCTGGGAAATCCTGAGAATTTGCAGGATCCCCAACAAGTTGCTGGACATGATAGCCAGCCTACACATCAGTGCTGTGAGCACTGGGCAGAACAGAGCCAGAATCTCTGAATTTTTCCCAGTGAATTCTGGTGTACATCAGGGATGTGTTCTGGTTCCTCCACTGTTCAATGCTTTACATGGACCGGGTGTTGGGTAGGGTGGGTAGGTGCCGTTAATGGTGAGAAAAGGTTTACTGACCTTGACTGCAGCACTTGAAAAGCAGAGTCAGAAACTGGAGTGTCTGGATATGTGACTGTCCTGGATCAAGATCAGAATCCAGGCTTTCAGTGACTTCCTGGACTCAGTCATAAGAAGTCTATCTGTATGAGGTGAAAGTGTGGAACTTTCATGTCTCTGGGTCCTCAGCCTTTGAGATCAAGAGAAGCCTGGGACGTTCTTATGGAGTCATGAGGTGTTTGGCAATGCTAATACCTTTGCAGCAGAATGAAGGTCCAAGTTTTCAGGGTCCTGGTGCTTCCAGTTACTGTAGTATAGTTGTGAGAACTTCACGCTAGCCAGTGACCTAAAGTGACAACTGGAAGTCTTTGGCACTGGGTCTCTTAGTAGGATCCTTGGGTACCACTGGAATGAATTTGTTACTAGGGAGGCTCAGGTGAGGAGTATCACTTGCATTGTGAGGGAACCTCAGCTATGACATTTTGGACATGTGGTGCATTTCTCTGGACATGATCCAGCACCTCAATGCTGAGAAAGCTGAGCAGCTGGAGAAGGCCAAGGACACGGCCACGTTTCACCAGCTGCAGCAGATGCATGGTTACTTTTAAGCAGTGGGGATGGGCCAGCTGTCTGTGTCGGTGGTTGCTGCCCAGAACCCCAGGTCGTTTAGCAGCGTGGTGGATGTGGCAACATGCGGTGCCAGCACATGCTCCCAGACCTGACTTGAACTGTACATACACTGTAAGCACAGTTATATTTCATGTCATTTTAATTTAGATTCCAGATGTAAAAATAAAAGAATGTTTCAGCATTTGAGCACAGAACACTTTAAACATGTGAATCTGCTGTAAAATAACTATATGTTCTGTCACATTTCCACTGGCATTAACCCTTAACTATGATATTTAACCCGAACACTAAACTAAGCTACTGTTAGCTTAACGTGTGGTCACATTCATGATTAGCAATAGCTTTTTTTTTTCTCGCAATCTCGTGAAACGTCTTTGTCAGATTAAAATACTTGGCAACACCACTTACACTGTCAGAATAGACTAATTGCTATAAAAATGAGCTCAAAAAGTTTGTTTTTGAGCCACCTACAAGCTAATTAGCCAAGCTAGCTAGCTTGGCAGGCATCTGTAGAAACAGGTGTATGTTAGCACGCTTGCTATCTGAATTCCTATTGTAATATCTTGTTTTATAAACTAAAAATGTCATTTATGTGTTTTTAAAGAGTTTGCACTCTGGTAGAGCAGAATTTTTTTAAACTGGATTACACTCTAGAATGACAGGAGCCGTCATTTTGGACACTATTTATGTTTATAAAGGTAAAACATCTCGAAACAAGTTTTTGATTGGGTGTAAATGCAAATTTTTGTTCACCAGCTTGACCTCGAAAAACATTATTTTTGAAATTAAATTCACTATGAAATTTTCTGGCTGCTTTTCTTTTCTT
>CABFOU010249820.1:0-10292 GCA_900660325.1 Opsanus beta
AAAGGGCAGGAAATTAAAATGAGAAAGTTTTGTGAATAATTGTATTTATTATTTGGCACATTTAGTTGATGTCATGTTTTACAACTGGCAACATTGAGATATTTCCTTTGTTCAGAGCTTGTGTGGTTACCAATGACTGATTAATGGTGATATCAACATCCATTGTTCAATAATTTATCCAAAAATATTAGTCCTATCAACTTTCCATTTTCGCAGCGTTCATCACCAAAATACATCCTTGACCCAAAATACATAAGCATACCAAACGGCAAATGTCAGCTGTCCCCAGTTTCTCCATGATCAAAGTTACACACACGTACACAGAGGCCACTTGGTTTTTAATACATAGATGATAATTTACCGCTCCCTGCTGGAATGGCGTGTGAATCCAGAATTTAATTGTCAACGTCCATTGTTCACTGTTGTTACTGAGTCCAGAATTTAATTATCAATGTCCATTGTTCACTGTTGTTACCTAATATCCCTAATTTCTCCAAAAATATTACTCCTATCAACTTTCCATTTTCGCAGCGTTCATCACCAAAATACATAAGCATACCAAGCGGCAAATGCCAGGTCTCCCCAGTTTCTCCGTGATCGAAGTCATACACACGTACGCACGCACGCATACATGTACACAGAGGCCACTTGGCTTTTATCAAGTTGATGTGGCAACTGTGTGATGCAGTTCTGAAAGTGAAAAGGGCCCAACTCTGTGCGACCGAGGTGTACCTAAAAAGGTGACTAGAGAGTGTGCAGTGCTCTGAAAAACTGTCTGCCTCCTTAAGGTTCACCCATTTATTGTTTTTTTACACAGTCATGTATTTATTTATTTATTATGTCAATTTGTAAAGAAAAAAAATTCACTCTTCCTTTTTATTAAAATTTCAAAATTATGCCCTTTAATCTCACAGTGAAAACAACTCTCTACAACATAACATCAATGAAACACAAATATTAAAGCCAAAACAGCAAATCTTAAACAAGGAATTTCACACAAGAAAACTGATCAAATCTAGGCTTGAGGCCTTCTGGCAAAATTTTCACTCCACCATGAAGCTGTGTAACTGATGATGCAACAGACAAAAGCTGCATTCTGCAGTTTCTCCAGTCATAGCCACAGAAGCCTATAATTCCTTCAGATTTGACACGGGAAGCTTGATGGCTTCTCTCAATAGTCTTCTTGCACAATCACTCAATTTTTGAGAATTTCTACTTCAGACAGGTTTTCCAATGAGTACTATTCCCAGTCTGAATAAGACTTGTCATCTTGTAGTTGGGGCAGTGAAGATAGGAGTTTGTGATTCCCAGAACATGTTAATTTGGGGCTTCGGGTAAGACCTTGGGAATGTCCTAATTCAATGACTGATCTAGCATCCATGAAATCACTGATTTCTGACCGTGGTCTGTTAGGCCAGAACTCTGGTTGTTGCATCCTGGACACCCTTTGGTTATTTGGCTTTGTGAATGTTGGACTGCATATATGGTTGATAAGCTGCACAATTTCTATCATTGCATGTTCTTACAACTCTGTCAGTTTTTATTTCTTAGTATCGCTGAAGCAGATGGTCAACCCACTGAGACTGGTCTGTTTGAGGTTTATATATGTAAACTGTGGGAGTTTGTCTGTTTGCTCATGGGGTGAGTAAGATTTAAGCCTTATGCATGTCCAGCGCCAAATCACTACTGTGTTGTGATTTGGCACTGTATAATTAAGTTGAATTCAATTGTTCATATTTATGAATGATTGATGTATGGAAATGAAGGCCAAGACATATTCATTGACTTGGCAATGTTTATGTATCCATTCCCTGACTTGTCTAAAGAAAACTGGCTCTACCCTGTGTGGATGATAGAAGATCCAAAATAAATTCAAACTTGTGCACCCAATTCTTGTTTTTTTTTGTTTGTTTGTTTGTTTTTTTGATGATGATGTATGCTGTACAATCATTCCACCCTGGCAAAAGAACAGTTCAAGGACATCATTAAAAGCCCAAAATTACCATGGCATGATGAGTGTATGTAAACATCTGACCACAACTGTACATTGCAAAATGTAAATTCAGGCTATTTTAATATATTTGGAATGGTAAAGAACCAAACTGTGCCCACATCAGATGCTCCTGCCAACAGGTGCATTAAGGTACAGCTGTAATTTTGTTCTGACAACTTATTTTTATCTTTGGTACCCATTAATGGTGCATTTCTCTATGTGTGGCGGGTGGAACTTTGCCTACCACTGTTTTGTCTTTTCAATCAGATGATAACTGCTGGACCAAACAACCAAGGCGTTTGTGCATTTTAGATATTGCATCCCAAATTCTGCCAAGAATAAAGGCACATTTTCTGAACAACTTGGCATGTGAGCGGCGAACCCAAATCAGAGCAATATGAAACTACTGCTTGATTGTCTGTGAACATTTGTCAGCTTAGTGTTCACAATTAATTTACTGCCTGTCCACTTACAAAAAACCCAAAACCCCGTCCTCTTTTGTCATCCGCAGAAATCAATTTAGGAGCCAGAGAATGGCCTCTCTGGCCCACTCATTATCTTTGCATACGATGTTGCATTTGTAATTTTCATGTAATCAAAATTGTCATTGAAGTGTGCTCTCGTCCCTCTGGCGAGGCAATTCATGAAACATAGAGGTAATCACAATAACTGTGTAGTGACAGAATATGCTGATTATGTGATTAAGTGTGCATGTAATTGGCATTATTGTTATTTTTAGCTAGAAGTTAATTGCTAATGGAGATCCTAGTAATTGGATCACCAAACGGCAACACTGCAAATCTATTAGCTCCTAATAATTGCTGCAAAGTGAGAACAGAACGAGTGGGTGGAAGGTGTTTATGGGGGGATAAGTGGCTGTCTTTGCTGCAGAGGCGATACAGATAGCATATTTGTTAAGTTTTGGTACATTTGCAGCATTGCACGTACTGTAATATGAAAAAGGTGCAACAGTGAATTTGTTAATGTGATAGGCAGCAGTTTTTGTCACTTGGCGAATTACGCAGACACCGAATTACGCCTAATTAAAAGATTCCTGATGCGAATATGGCGTGATGGGCGATGACGAGTGAGGATTTGGAAGTTGACAGTGAAAAGGGCTTCAGCGCACACCGGAGAGACTCTAAACATAAGGGGAGGGAAAATAGATGGGCTGAAATAAGAGGAGAGAGAACGAGCCTGTGCTGTATCATTTGACAGGGGACCTCTCCAGTGCTATCAGATGGAGGCGTCAGATCAGCCTCACATACACACTCTCTCATTCCCGTTCTCTCCCTCTGTCTGTCTCGCTCCTTCCCCTTGTCTCCTTGCGGAGCAGGGACCAGCCGCTCACTGATAGAACAGGCCCATTAGGATCCTGCTATCACCCTCCGCAGCGGCGAGATTGAAAGGCCCTGATAGCTGCGCTCTGATCCTCATAGTCCCGGGAAAATCACTCGGTATCAGTCATTGGATCCTTTACTTGAGACAGAGGGAAGAGAGGGAAGGAGGGAGCAGAGAGAATGGATGTGGGGAGGGGGGGGGGTGTGGAATGAAAGGCAGGTTAGACACCTAGTGAGAGTTTAAGAGGGAAAAACAGAGAGCGGAAGGGAGCGACAGAGACTGTCAGAGAGAGAGGAAATTCAGACAAAAGGAGGAAGAAGTTTGTGAGGCTTTGGCTTATTGTCTACACGTTGTTTACCACAAGTAAGAAGGGCGGATATCAGGATCGGCACACAAATGTGCCACAAAAGAGCCCTGCCCTTCACCACAAACTGACGGGATCTTACACACAGAGGCAGATGGGTACTCGAGAGGCAATTGATATTTTTCATTGGAATAAAAAAACTTGTGTCCAGATATTCAAAAAATAATTCCAAATAGAGAGCAACAACACAAATCTAAAAGATCCCATTTTTGCTTTTGTTGCTGATTTAAAAACAAACAAAAAAAAACAAAAAGAAAAACCCAGGAAGTTAAAAGGTTTATTTGGTGTGTTCATAAAGTGAAATCAGGAATTTAAAAGGATACTTCACAGATAAACAATTAACGAGCATCAATAAAGTAAAGTAAGATGACAGTGATTTTTGGCCCACAGATAGATGACGATGATTTGATAAATCCCAGATTTACATCCAAATTAACCCTTTCATTCTTGAACTTTAAGGGCCCCCAATAATGGCATTTTTTGGGGAGCCTGTCCCACTTTCACTTTGAGACAAATTTTCTCCATATTATAAATCATTCGGGATACTTATCATCAGCGGATGATACTTTCAAAACCACATTCCTTTTATTTCAACAGAAGCCACGTATGTCAGGTAGGGGATTGGGAAAATGGATTGTGTTGAAACAAACGTGTTCTTTCAACATCCCTACATTAAAAACTACATAACGTAGGACACTTTATTAGGCTTACACTTTATTAGGTTTAATTTAATTATTATTTGATTATCTGTTATACTTTTAGAGATAGCCCTTCAAAGTTGACAAGAAAATAGGTGTCTGCACCAAAAAAAAAAGTGCCATGTGTGCTTTTTTGGCTCTTCTGGGAGCAAAACTATTTGCAGTATGAATTTAATATATTTTTTGTACTGGTGCCATAATCTTCAAAATATGTGAAAATACAGCAAACCTGTGACCATGAACTGAGAGCCACTTGATAATCTCATCTGGAATAACCCAGGTTCTGATAGATACATGTAAGGGCCAGTGAACTGTTATTTTTGGGCCATTTTTGTATATTTTAACATGCATAATGACTATAACATAAAATAAAGACAGACAGGCTTGTGAAGTTGCTTGTTGTTAACTGCAAAGTCCTGGTGTCATGAAATTCAAGGAGCCTGATATCTAGAATGCCAAATGCTAACTTTTCAGTTGCTATTTGTTTGTGAGTCTTTCTGCATTCAGATTTGTCTTCATTAAATTCTATTCATGTTGTGTTGGTTCAGTTCAGGTTACTGACTTGATGAAGTCCTTTGCAGGCCCTGAGGCCCATTGTTTCTCAATTAGAAACATAAGAAACACTCTAACTGAGGAATATAAGAAAATGATGTTTTTTGGACACATTCTGATCATGTGCGACTGATGTACATATTCAAATCATATAGATCCAACAGTTTTTTTCAGTCTGTTGCTGTGAGACTAACCAGTGACCTAAGTCTCTTTGAAGGTTCCTTGTGTACCTCTGGAATGACTTTGTGTCAAATGAATGGTAACTTTGGGAGACTAAGATGAGGAGTATCATTTGCATTGTGAGGGAACATCAGCTATGACATTTTAACAATGTGGTGCATCTCTCTGGGCATGATACAGCATGTAGGTGCCTCAGTGCTGAGGACCTCAGAGGCTGGAGAAGGCCAAAGGGCTGCCCATGTTTCATCTGGTTGCAGCAGACACATAGTTTCTTTTGAAAGGTGGGAATGGATGAGTTGTCTTTGTGGGTGGCTGCCATCCAGGACCCATAGTAGTTCTGTGAAATGGTGGATGCAGCAATACGTGATCCCCTTGCATGCTCCCAGACCGGACCTGTGGTGGTGTACAGGCAAAATTACAAAAATACGTGTAACTGTTCAAATATGTAAGTACTAAAATGTGGAATAATGAGCTAAAATATCAAACAAACACAGTAACATTTTACAGTATGCTTATAATCCCATCCAGATCACACCAAATAAATAAACATTCATTCTGAAAGCAAATGACAGTGTGCTTCCCTGCAGCGCAGATACTGTCTATCCTTTCAGTCTTTGTCCGTTCACCATAATCTCCACCTCACTGCCTGTCGGGACTTGTACTCATTTAGGCTGCTGGCAGAAGGTCTGCAAGCCAGGCCAGAGCAGGTGGAGGACAGAACAGGACAGGGGACCGGGGAGCAAAGGCATGTCCTTGTATGGACAGACACTTGACTGGCATGACAGGGGCCAGCCTAGCGGCGCTGTGCTGGAGTATGGCTCCCTATCAGTGGGGACACGAGAGCAGCCAAAGCACTTAGTGGATGCCTTCCAGAGAACAGGCCGGGATAAACTTTGTGCATGCATGCAGTGTAAAACTATTAAAAACTATTGTGTGTGCTTCTTTCAAAAGCATACGTACATGCACCGAGAGCAGCTGCACAAATTTTGGATGATGGGACGTGATCAGTCGGTATCTTGTGGAGAAACAGGTCTGACTGACTCACATTAGGTGTAAACCACAGCATACTGAAGGAGCTGCCTATCTGGCATGGGAACCAGTGAATGACTCATGCAGATTAAAATAGGCAGCACTTGAAGCTGAGTGATTCTGGACGTAAAAGCAAAGTTTTAAATTGCTGAGTGCACATACATATGTCTGTGTCCACGAGAAGGGAACCTGCTGTCTTCTGTGTGGTGTCTGTGGGACTTAGACCGCTCTAATAATGCCTTGCCATTGAAAGGCTAATGAAGCATGTCTGCTTTCTTCATTCTGACACAGAACAAGAGGGCGGAGATGCAAACACAAACGCACATATACAGCGATGCAGAACATGAGCTCCCTGGAGGTCACATAAGAATTGGATCAGGTCTGGGAGCATGCTCTGGTGCTGAATGGCAACCACCTAGCTGACAGTTGGTCCACCCCCACTTCCTGAATGTTTCCATCCATCTGCTGTAGCCAGTTGAAAGAGTTGAACTGAAAGAGACATTCACTATCTTGACTGTGACGTCCATGTCTCTGAGTCTTGGACCTCTGTGATCGGGAGACAATTGGGAAGACCTTATGCAGTCATGACATCATTGGACAGAGGTATCTGGCAATGCGGATACCTTTGCACAGGAATGAAGGTCCAAGACTTTACGGTCCTGGTGCTTCCTGTCTTACTGTGTGTGTGTGTGTGGTAGTGGGATATACATTGCATATTGCTGTATGTTGATGAGGATCATCACAGTGCCTATCTAGTCTGAGCATGTCTGAGCATGTAGTGTCTGGATCTAAGACACATGACAATAATGCACGGCACCAGCACATGCTCCCAAATTTGATTTGTACATGTGAGAAAGAAAAAAGGAGTACAGCTGTTTAAAAAACAGGAGCAGTTAAGTCTTTGCTGTGAATGGTTTAACAGAGCAACTAATATGCCAAAGTCCCAGAGTCGCTCCAGCCAACGTACCAATTCCACGGAACGGTAGATTTCTATTAATTAAATCATAATTAGGTTTTATATATTTATTTGGGAGAGACATTGGCAGGGAGAGGAATAAGATTAGCCAGAGATTTGCATGTAAAATGTACGAGCTTCATTACGCTACCTTGGCAAAGACGAAATAATTCGCCTGCCTGCGGGGCACACAGATGGCTCTGTATGTTTGCTAATTTGCTCTCCTTTCGAGGTCATTAGTTCTGTTTGGGGAACTATCGAAAAGTTTATTTGAGGTGGGTGAGTTCCTGAAATGTCTGGAATGTGACAGCTCCTTTGTTGTCTGAATGAACAGTAAAAGCAAACTTCAGCAATGGAAAGTATTAAATTCTGACCAATCTCATGTCAAATATTGTATAAGCGCTGGTATGGAATCTCAAGGACCAAAACTCTGATTATCGACAACAACAACGACAATAATAATAATAATAATAATAATATGATGATGATGATGATGATGATGATGATGATGATGATGATAATAACTTTATTAATGAAGCACTTGCAAACAGGAAATTTCAAAGTGCATAATAAAAGTAAAAAATATATAAAAACTGAAACATTCACAAAAAATTAAAGTAAAAAAAAAATTGTCAAAACAATACGTAAAATTAAGAAATGTTTTTAACTGCATTGCATGAGGACAGCAGAAATGTAGGCAAGTGAGTGATTGAGTTATTCCGAGCCAGCTTGTTTAGGCAATAACTCAAAAATAAGAAATGCCATCATTTTGTAACTTGCCAAATTTAAAGAACATAGAATGAGGACAAACCCAACAGCATCCTGTGATCTTTGATGCCCCAGAGCCATCAAAAGAACAACCTTGCTTTCCCTATGTAATATCCCATCGATGTGTCTGCCACCTGCTGGTTGGTTAGTTGATGCTGGATAAATTATTTAAAAGGACGTGGCTACAGGTATGAGACATTTTTGGGCATGACCAGCAGTAGTAATGAGCGTGTGGAGATATGACACTCTGAGCACCTTCAACAGTTAATATAATGTGTACAGATGGACAGGACCAAAAAAAAATATGTAATAGTAATAGCAGTAGTAACAAAGCAAACAAAACAACAACAAAAAACACGATTCTATATTTATGCTTCCTTGTCTATGACTTTTTGGTTTGATCGCCCTCATATATAATAGTTGGTTCTCACCCAGACGAGTGAGAGCTGTGCATCCATGGTGTACTACTTAGATTTAATCTAAACATCACGCGGCCACGTCTCTCTCTCTCGAGTTCATTACTCAGTGGTGGTCTGGAAAGCTGAATCAATTTTTTCAAAGTGCAATATTCACCATTTTCTCTTCCCCCTTTAGACAGGTCCTGTTTAGTTTTCTTCTTCAGGAAATGAGTTTTGACATAATGGATTTTTGCCCAGCATTGCATAAACACTGACAGCACTGGCACAGTGTGTGGCACAGGTTGCTAAGGCTTTGTTTGCCCAAAGACTACAGGCTATCCTGTCACTCACATCTGAATGTAGGCACAGTCGTTTTGTTTTAATAGTTAAATTAAAAAAAGAAAAATGCTGTCATTGAAGTATGCAGCATTTTCTCAGTAAGCAAACAGACCAGGATGACTTCACTGACAAACACTGTGTATGTATTTCCATTGACTCCGGCTTTTTCAGGCAGCTGTTTATACCCTGAATAAAGCTCACCTAATAACACAATGGGGCCCTATCTTCCACCCAGTACAGCAACTCAGTGCAGCGCACGTGTCATTGGTATTGTACCACTGATGCAATTGTCATTTTCACACCCGGTGCCACCATTATGTAAGCACTAATTACTATTGCACTCATCCAGCCACTCATGGGCTTGTTAGACTTAATACGAGGTGTGGGTCTGCACAGTGCTGGTACATTGCTGTCAATGGGCAGCAGAAACCAGTTGCACCATAGAGGAGCAAAAATCTGGACTAAAGTCCAGTGCAGTCTTCTGCTCTGTCTGAGGTACAATATTTAGATTGTTGGGTTCGCAACAAGCATGTGCATCACACTGCCATGAACCTGAAATGAAAAATAAAAGAACAATGAAATAAAATTAACAATGAATAGAAAATGGGCACCAAACTGCAGTGGATGATCCCTCAGCACAGAATCATCTGCCACCTTCCAAAGACAAGACCTTTAGTGCTCTCCTGTGGTTTCCTTTCCAGAAATGGAGGCTCCAAATGAGAAGAATGAAGGTCCAAGTCTTTAGGGTCCTGGTGCGTCATGTCATACTATGGTCGTGAGACTTGGATCAATCCAGTGACGTAATGCGATGACTGGATGTCTGTGGAACGTGGTCTCTTCAGAGGATCCTTAGGTTACTTAGGGAAACTCAGATGAGGAGTATTTCTTATATTGTGAGGAGCATCAGCTATGACGTTTTGGATATGTAGCAGATTTCTTTGGGCATAAACCAAAACACAGGTGCCTCGGTGTTGAGGACCCCAGCGGCCAAGGAGACACCCATATTTCACCTGGTTGCAGCCGATAGATGCTTACTTTCCAGAAGTGAGGATAGACCGGATATCTGTCTAGGTGGTTGCCATCCAGGATCCGGGGCAGTTCCGTGGTGTAGTGGATGCAGTGCCATTTGGCACTGGTGCATGCTCCCAGACTTGACTTGGCTTGGTTATACCTCTGTGGGTTGCCTGGCAAGGGTATGGGCTATCTTGAGATCACATGGATAGAGATGGAGGAGTAGATGTTGCAGGAGCCAAGTACTCAACTGCTTCACTTCAGGGAGCTGAGGTGGATGCCTGCCACTGAGTCCAGTAAGTAGAACAAACCAAATGACATGGAGGAGCCCAATTCAGTTATGGTTTAAAACAAAAATGTAAACTGCTGATGATACAGTGCATCCAGAAAGTATTCAAAGCGCTTCACTTTTTTAACATTTTGTTATGTTACAGCCTTATTCCAAAATGGAGTAAATTCATTTTTTCCCTCAAAATTCTACTCACAATACCCCATAATGACAACATGAAATTTTTGCAAATTTATTAAAAATAAAAACTAAGAAATCACATGTACATAAGTATTCACACCCTTTGCTCAATACTTTGTTGATGCACCTTTGGCAGCAATTACAGCCTCAAATCTTCTTGAATATGATGCCACAAGCTTGGTGCACCTATCTTTG